>MU184076.1:145680-161139 GCA_016904865.1 Pissodes strobi | reverse complement strand
CGCTCGAAGAAACATGATACAAAGAATACAAGATATGATCGATCTCTGTCTTAAAACTCGTCCGCCGTGCGCATGACGTCATTCGTGACTGATTTTAAATTCAAGCGTATGGCGGCATTATATTTCCTACTTTATTAAACCTTATTTTAGCAATATTTATCTTGGTACCCGACCCAAAAGTTTAAAGATAGTTTGGGTGGAAAAACCTAATGTCCTTCGCTTTTGTGCAGCTCTTCGCTTGATTATTCAGTTTGTACACAGCCACAGCACAACGCATTATTTGACGAGCTTATTCAAGAATCACAATTTACAATTATATATTCATACAGAGGCTAAAATTACTGTTACCGGGGAAACATTCAGCAACACCCAGTGAGATTAATTTCGAATTTCAAACAATTTCTAATGAATCTCAAATTGCCCAAGAATTAAATAAATATTTCGTCAACAGTATTAGTGAAATTGTGAATAGTATTCCTGAGTATTCATCACCGGATGAAGTATTGGTCGCAACCTCTGATATTATGTATGTAGAGCTTACGAAATTCAAACCATTGACAATGTCGGAAATGAAAAATATTTTAAAAGATTTGAAAAGTGTCGGAGGAGGAGTGAATGGAATTTCCAAGAATGTTTTGTGTGATGTGTGTTGTGTGGCTGCTAATCGATTATTGGATATAATCAATGTATCTCTTTCCAGTGGAAAATTTCCGGAAAAATGGAAGGAGTCAACTGTTATTCCTGTTCCGAAAGTACCAAATACTAATTGTTATAACGAATATAGGCCAACTAATACAGTCGAAATCTATGAAAAGGTCTTAGAACTTGTGGTTAAAAAACGGTTGCAAGAGCATTGCGTTAAAAATAACATCCTAGTGGTCAATCAGTCTGGTTTCCGTGAACGTCACTCGTGTGAATCTGTTGTTGTTAATCTTTGTGATACTTTTAAGAGAGAACTAGATAGGGGTAATTATGTTTTAGCGGTATTTTTAGATTTTAGGAGAGCATTCGAAACAGTTAACAGAAAAACACTGTTGTTTCAATCGTTTTTGCATAATAGACACCAATGGGTTAAATTTAAAGATGCTATGTCCGATCCATTAAGTGGTATTCATGGAGTGCCGCAGGGAACCGTACTTGGTCCCCTGTTGTTTTTGTTGTATGTCAACGACATTGTTGGAGCTGTAAATGGGTGTAACATCGAACTATTTGCTGACGATACGATGATTTACTTGGCGGGAACGGATTTAAGTCATATGCAGCGAGTTGTGAATGATGATATAGAGAACTTATTCAAATGGCTTTGTAACAATAAACTGTCAGTGAACGCTTTAAAATCAAAGTTTTGCTTATTTGGTGAAAACCACAGTTTAAAAAATGTTAATTTTGATGATATAAGCATAGTTATCAACGGTGACAGAATCATGCATGAAAGCCAAATAAAATACTTGGGAGTCATCTTTGATTCAAATCTAAACTTTCATGCGCATGCTGATTATGTAATACGTAAATTCTCAAAGAAAATTAACTTCATTGCGAGAGTAGGGAATCAATTATCATTCAGCACCAAATTATTGTTATATAACAGAATAGCCGCTCCTCATCTTGAATTTTGTTCGACCCTTCTATACAATCTGCCTGCTTTCAAGATTGACCAAATCCAGATTGTCCACAACCGCACTATGAGAGCTGTATTGAAGTGTAATAGATACACCCCTATTGCGTCCATTCTCAAAGTTTTAAATATGTTGTCTGTGAAGCAAAAGATTGCATTTAGTGTTCACGTATTTGTGTTTAAATTAAAACATAAACTATTACCAGCTTATATATGTAATAAAACCAAATTCTTCAGTGATGTACATGGTTATAACACCCGAAATTCTTCAGATTTCATATTGATGCAGAAATGTAACTCTAGTCAAATGTGCAATTCTGTGTTATTTAAAGGCTTACATGATTTTAATATGTTACCGAATAGTGTTAAAGATTGTGACGCTTTGGATGATTTTATTATTGAGAAAACATATATTGTCATAGGTGGATGGTATGCTTTTTAGCTTCTTGTTCACTTTTACTTTTTTCGATTTTACATTTTCCTATTTTACTTTATTTGTATTTGTTAGTTTTAAGTTTTAAAATGTTTGTAATGCTTTTTCCATATAGCTATTATGCTAAATAAATAATTATTATTATTAATTTGATCATGTCTATACTAATTAATATTACTGTCTATGGTAATTATTATCAATACTTGAAGACTGGTAAGTTCATAGTCAATACATGTAGTATTGGTATCGGAGGCTACACCTTAGTTCTAAAGACAATCAATGTAAAACGAAGTAATTATCTATGAAAACTCTAATTTTAGTGTTTCAAATCTGGCTAGTAACACTTCTGTTTTAAATTTTTCCCGAACTTCCCAACAGTTCAAACCGAAAATCTCTTTCGAAACAATCTTCTTCGAAATGCCTCGAACACATCCTAGCCAAAGAGCACATTAAAATTGTCCAATCTCTTATAAGCGTTTATCCATGCTTTTCTTAAAACATCCTCGGAAGGAAGCTGGGAAAACCTAATGTATTTCGCTTTTGTGCAGCCCTTCGCTTGATTATTCAGTTTGTACACAGCCACAGAACAACGCATTATTTACCACGTAATATTTGACGAGCTATTAGGAACTAAACCTTGATAAAAACAAAATCCGATTAAATAAACTTAAATATCAATTAAAAACTACTTCAAACACTCTGAAAACCGTCATTTGTAATTAGAACAGCTCTAAACAACATTAAAATAACATAGGTTAAGTGGCCTGCTGCCAAAATAAGTCACCGATGACGTAGTCGACAATCGGCAAGGCCCCGCCCACATGCGCGATGTCATATCTTCCTTTTTCTTTGTATCATGTCGAAGAAAGAAATTAATCTTATCAGTGCGTAGCAAACACTCAGCCGTGGTGCGTCGGTCTTGTCACCGCTCCGCATCAAGTTCGCGCCGAAAATCATCTAGCCTGTCCTAGCCCTGTTTAAGGCAATTAATTAGTGTTTTGCTAATTTTGTTAGTTATTTTCGTGTACTAGATCAGTCCAGTCACTGCTCTCTAGCCTCTAAAAGTGCAATTTTAACGTTCACTCAAACAAGGGCCAGTGGCGTAACTAAGGGCCCGCAGAGCCCGCAGTTGCCGGGGGAGGGGGGGGCGTGATTTTGGGGGCCCCGTGGGGCGATCTTACGAATTATATTCTATTACAGCACTGCGACACGCTCGCATCCCGCGTTACTGGTCATTCCAATGTATAGTCTACTAACTTAATATTAGCGTATGAAATGCTATTTTTGCCACAACCAGATACTCCATAATTAAATAGACTTTTACTTTTGGTTGAAACTTCCGAAGTTTAACTTCTCGTTCGTTTACGTTCAGAATCCTAACTGGAATTCTATTATTTTCCAGTTTTACAATAATACTAGCAACAACCACTCCTTCCCTCACTTCATCATTCAGTATCACGCATTCATCTATCCCAGCCGTGTAACAATATTTAATTAAGTACTTCATGGTGGGGGTATTGTCGAATAGTAGTCACATTTTACTGTAAGGGTATGATTACTTTATTATTTCTACTACAGGGGAAAATTAAAAAAAAACTCTCAAAATCAATTACTGCTCCGTATCTCCAAAAAAAATCGGCACCTAATACACCATATATACTATCGTCAAACTTATCAACAATAAAAATTCATTATTAAATTTCTCAGCATTTATCATAAACGAAATATTTGTCAAAGCTACTGATAATGTTGAACCAGAAATTCCTTTTATATTTATTTTCTTAGTTGTATTTATAATTTCACGCTTACCTAAATATTCAACAAAAATGAATAGGGTTTATTAAAATTACATCGACCTCTCATGTGAAATACATTAGGACCGCACTTCGAGTTATCTATAAGCTCGCTATACAGTTCAGTGTTGTCAATTAGTTGCTTAGTAGCCAGTAGGTATATTTGGCCGGTTCATGGTCCTCCACCGCGTGGAGGGATGCGCAGTAGCAAAAATCGTCCACGTGCGCTACGTCATATTTAAGGCGTGGCATCCGACAGCTGACATGTGACATTTGACAAGTGACAGATGACAAGAATCAACCAGGCGTGGCACCCGACAGCTGACATTTGACAAGTGACAGATGACAGTTGACAGCATCAACTACGTGGGCTACGCCATATTTAAGGCGTGGTATCCGAATGCCACACCTTAAATATGGCGTAGTACACGTGGTTGATGCTGTCAACTGTCATATGTCACTTGTCAAATGTCAGCTGTAGGCCACGCCTTAAATATGACGTAGCCCACGTGGTCGATTTTTGCTATTGCGCACCTCCACCGCGAATTTGACAAGTGACAGATGCCAGTTGACAGCATCAACCACGTGGGCTACGCCATCGCCATATTTAAGGCGTGGTTACCATTTAATGTGAATAATCTAAACAGTTTCTCGAATTGGCAGGAACGTCAAACTGGTGAGAGGAGTTTGATTACGGGGAGTGACGCCCGCGCCATTCCGAGTTGCCATGGGATGTGGCGCATCAAATCCCATCATCCTCCCCCAGGCTGGAGAACACCATAGTACAAAGTCTGGGGCCGATCAATGATAGTTTGTGACAAGAGGGGCTGCATTGTATTGGCTGGCAGGAACGTCAAACTGGTGAGAGCAGTTTGATTACGGGGAGTGACGCCCCCACCATTCCGAGTTGCCACGGGATGTGGCCTATCATATCCCATCGTCCTCCTCCAGGCTGGAGAACACCAAAGCACAAAGTCTGGAGTTGATCACTGGGGAGTGATCCAACAAACCCCATTTTTACCCCTGTCAGACTAGGGACCGCCAAAGGAATGAGTCTGAGCCCTAGGTGGTAGATGCCTAAACCTACTCGCATCGTCCGGTGAAAGACCACCCCACCATAATTGGGAAGCGCTAAGTGGATTTCCCAAATCACGTTCCGCTTCCGCGCTGGTGCTCCCGGGTTCCACAGTAGGAATATATGGACTGATGGTGCTTCCAGGATCAAAATATTCCGGAAGTAAACTCCCCGGCCATTCGGATCTCCGGGCGCTGGGTGGCCCTGGGAGCCCTTCATTCCGCATTTCACAGACAGCAAAGATACCGAACCAATTTAGAATAGATTTTTGCAGCATAAGAGTCCTAAATACAAACATAAATTCGGTACACCAACATCTACAAGCAAATAGACCACACATATTAGCCCTTACAGAAACACAAGTATGTTCTACAACAACAACAGTGAACTACCTCTATCCTGGTTACGACTTACATACCCGATTTAGATATAAGTTCGGAATATGCCTTTTTGTCCGAAGCGACCTTTCATGTCACCGCGAGGAAACACTCGAAACGAACAACCTTGACGTCATGTGGCTCAAGTTCACCGCCAAGGGATTAACCAAGTTTATATGTTGTCTCTATCGCCCTCCGAGCGATAGAGCCTACCAAAGCTTTTTCTCAACACTAGCTACCACTTTTGACTCAATACAGGTCGATCACCCCAGTTCAGAAATAATCGTTCTGGTAGACTTCAATGCCCACAACACCAACTGGCTCAAACATCACAACAAGACCGACAACGAAGGTAGAGAAGCTGAAGCATTTGCCATCCGCTGCGGGCTTACTCAACTTGTAGACGAACCAACTCGAATCTCAGAGAGGGGCGAATTCGCCGCCCTCCTGGATCTTTTTCTGACCACCAATCCTGACCAGTACAAGGTTACAGTTGGTCCGTCATTAGGTACTTCCGACCACAAACTTATTACAACGGTTTGTGAATTGCCACCCATAGAGAAGGATCCACCACTGCCTCGCAAAATCTGGCATTACAATTCTGCAAACTGGGACGATCTAAGACAGTTCTACCTAGATTATCCTTGGCTCGACGTCTGCTTTGCCACTGACGACCCGTCAGACTGCTGCGAAGAGATCATGCAAGTAATCTCCTCAGGAATGGAAGCATACATCCCAAATTCCATCAAGTTACCATCAAAAGGAAAGCCCTGGTTCGACAAAAGATGCGAAAGAGCTGTAGGAAGGAAACAGCAAGCCTATAAGTACTGGCAGCAAGATCAGACCGCTGAAAATCGCAATTATTTTATCGAAGCGAGAAACGAGTGCAAGCGTGTGATCGAAGAAACTAAGGACAAACACAATCAAAGGATCAGGAATAAACTTTTGCAATGCCCCAGTGGTTCCAGGAATTTCTGGTCGGTAGCAAAGGCAGTAAGTAACAACTTTACAAAAACGTCTCTCCCGCCTTTGACGGACGAACGTGGCATCACGGCGACTACAGCCAAGGAAAAAGCAAACATGCTCGCCAAAATATTTTCATCGCACTCTACCTTAGACGTGCCTCAAGGCAAGACTCTCCCCACCATGCCGAACATCAACACTACCATGGCAGAAGTCAAGTTTTCTCACCGTGATATTCGCAAAATTCTTGAAGAACTAGGTACGCAAAAGGCATCAGGACCGAACGGAATACCTACCATCGTGCCAAAGAACTGCGCCAACGAACTAACACCCGTTTTTTCCAGGCTTTTTTCTCTTTCTTACAGAAAAGGGATTTATCCATCCTCTTGGAAAGTCGCTCGAGTGCAACCTGTTCCAAAAAAAGGCAAGAAAACCACGCCCTCAAACAATCGCCCAATTGCCTTGCTTCCAATAATCCCCAAAGACATGGAACGTGTAGTCAATCAGCAACTACTCAAATACCTCGAGAACAACAGAATAATCAGCGATAATCAATACGGCTTTCGCAAAGAGAGATCGACGGAGATATTTTGGCCTATGTCACTCATATATGGAGTAGGGCAATTGAAAACTACGGAGAGTCTCGAGCGATTGCGTTGGATATGTCAAAGGCATTCGACAGAGTTTGGCATGACGGACTGCTCAACAAACTGCCGTCCTTGGGACTGCCCGCCTCTCTCTGCAGCTGGCTGGCCAGTTTCCTTAAGAACTGATCCCTACACGTTGCAGTCGATGGACACATCTCGGACACATTCACCATCAACGCGGGCGTGCCTCAGGGCGCAATACTTTCACCAACTCTGTTCCTCATCTATATTAATGACCTGCTGATCGAAACGGATAATCCTGTTTACAGTTTTGCAGATGACAGTACCCTTGTCTCCCACTTTAGACCAGAAAAACCCTTACCAGCGACTGAGACTCATCACCGCAGACAGGAGCAGATTACAGCAATTAATCAAGACCTGGAGAAAGTTCAAACTTGGGGCGACCGAAATTTGGTCCAGTTTAATGCAGCAAAGACTCAAGCAGCAACGTTTACTAAGAGGGTCAATACAGCGGGCCCTGACATCACTACGGCAGGATCGACCATTCGTTCATCCTCGTCAATCGGGCTGCTGGGTGTCTCGGTCAACAGCAATATGTCATGGCATGAACATGTTGCTAACATCGCAAAATCAGCCTCCCAGAAGCTTGGTGCGCTATTTCGCAACAAAAAACTCTATACACCGCAGCAGTTGCTCTTGCTGTACAAAGCGCAAATAGGACCGTGCTTAGAATATTGCTCACATATCTGGGGTGCCGCACTAAAGCATACCCTAAAGCTGCTGGATTCCATTCAGAAGAGGGCTGTGCGTCTCGCCGAGGATCCGGAGTTGACCCGGAATCTGGATGGTCTGGAACATCGCAGACATGTGGCCGATATGTCTCTGTTTTACAGATACTTTCATGGCAGATTTTTTCAGGATTTGGCCCGCATCATCCCTGGCAACTCCTGTCAGACAGTCCCGACACACGGCAGGAGCGCACCAGTTCGTCGTACAACTAGAAACACCTAGAACATCGCTTTACCAGAACTCCTTTGTCTGGTGCACTGCATCACTGTGGAACTCACTTCCAGGACATCTGTTTCCCACTAATTACAACCTACAAATATTCAAGAACCGTGTCAATCAACATCTTCGCACACACACCGCTCTTCGAGCGCCATAGGATCTCCCTTTAGTGTGTATGCCACTGCCATAAAAAAAAAAAAATACACGTTCTGCAATAGATGCTTGTAAGACACTAAATGTACTATAGTGGCGAATTCCATATTTTTTCATATGATTTTGAAATGAGGCATTATAGTATTCTTTGCCGTTATCAGAAACAAGTTTTTTTGGATTCTCTTCGATGTTTTAAATATATGAGCCATCGCCTTTGAAACATCTTAAGCAGATTTAGATTTTATGGCTCGAGTCCAGAGATATTTCGAAAAACAATCAATTACGACAAGTATATACTTATACCCATTATTTTCACGAGAATACTGATCGAGTTGGGCCAGATCTGTGGCAAAGGTAGCATCCAAACCATATTGAATAAACCTTCTTCTGGCAATTTTTTTTCGAGCAGGACGATGAAGTTCTTTTACTACTTGCTCTCTAGCATTAGGGACTGTAGACATTCTTGAACTGAATATAAATGTCTACATCAATGTTTTTTATACTGAATTCTACTTTATATTTACTAGTGTATTATGATATCCTTTAAGTTTATCCAAATCAACAGTAATGGGTTTTAGTGCATCAGCTATACCAGTAGCTGCTATATCTTTCACCATGGTTTTTTCCAGATGTGTATAATCCAATTTTGCTTTTAAAATTTGAGTATTTTCTTTTTTGAGTTTATCCAATTCAGTGGAAATAGGTTCCAATGCATTAGTTACTAGGATATTAAGGAAATCCTTTACTCGAATTTCTAGTTGATCAAAGTCATGCTTCAACACCTGAATAATATCTTTCTTGGTAGCTTCAAATGTTTTATCTATAACCAAAATTCCCTCGCTAATATTCTTTATGCTGATTTCTACTTTGTCTATTCAATCTTTGAATTTTTCAACATCGCTTTCAAATTTATCATCGATATTATTAATTCCCCCACTAAGAGTATGAATAGTCTCGTTTAAGCTTCTAATAATATCACGAAGCTGGCTGGCAGTAGAATCAACATAATTTTTAGTTGACGCATCATTTCCATCTGTAGATGCTTTAATATTACATAACCTACGATTTTCAATATTATAATCGCCGTCACTAGTGAAGGATAAAATAGATTGAGAACGAACAACTTGTGTTTGTTTACGAGTAGAAGACAGAGAATGACCAAACTTGTTCATGGTTAAAACTATAATGAGGAATTATACATGTAACATCTTATTTAATACGTTCCAACACATCCAACTCTACGAGTTCTTCTAAAATACTCATGATCTCGTTCAAATGATTTCCGTGTCCTGCTTGGTGTGATGTATTGAGCTTTGCAAGGCGATCGACTAACTCATTCACATCGTCATATTAAACACACTGTTTTGGTTTCTCATTATATTCCATTAAAGCAGCACCACTAGATTTAGTATTTGATAGAGTATTCGATCTAGTTCTGGCCTTGGACGGAATTTTGCTTGCTAAAGGAGATTTATTACTGAATAAACCACTTCTAGTTTTAGCAGCTTCCAATGCTGCAGAAGTCGGTAGTTTAATCAATGGCCTTACAATGTTTTGATATTTTGCTGAATTAGTTCCTTTTATTTGTCCTCTTGGACTATAATTCCTCCTATGAACATTTGTTCGATTTAAAATATCTTTAAATTGCAGAGCATCTGTTTTTGTATTATATTTGAGATTTTTTAAAAATAATAATTCGTATAATCCACGTGTCCCCGGATATTCAACAGCACCAACCTTAATATCACCATTAGGCATGAAATCTACTTTTTGTGAACCCATCGACCAACCATCTGATGTTTGATCGTGTTGTAGACCATATGCATGATCGATCTGATCAGAATCTGTGAAATATTTATCAACAAACTCTCTTGATATTTCTGGATATTGCTCTAAAAATTCTTTATATGCATTGCTTCTTTCAATGATAGATTTTTGAATATCATCTTTTAGCTCATGAATAGGTTTATTGAAAACATCATCCTCATCCTCCTCCTCGTCTTTTATATAATCCTTTGATGTACCGGATACTAATTCGAGTGGTAGATATTTCGGAGTACTGGTTCGAGTTGATTCGAGCTGATGAGGTTTTGGAAATTCATATGTTTCCTTTATCTGGGTTTTTGGTATTTTAGGCACTTCATGCCTCTTCAGTTTTTTCTCGGCATTCTCCACAAGCTTATTCAGAGGTTCTTTTATAGGATTCAAAATCTTGTTGAGAGCCTCATCTTCTTCAGAACGCTCCAACTTTAATGATAAATACTTTTTTCTAATAGATCTGGCAGTATCATTAATCCTTTTCTTAACATCTTTATCGAATTTGCTTAGGACAGGTGGCATGATCGGATAGCCAGACAGGACAGGTCAACCAGGACAGGACAGGTCAACCAGGACAGATCAGAGGGTATAGCCTGTTATAACAGATAACCAAGTAGTACACACACCAGAGATGTGTTCTCAATCAGATCACGACTTATACTGAGAATTATCATTAGCTTAAGGTATTATATATGTATCGAACTTGTTTCTATATCTACCTTTACGAATATCATCATCTTTAACTATTACTAGGAATCCATATTTATCCTTCCAAGTCTCTGAACAAATATTTTTAAAAATATACATCGACATATCGGTGTTTACGTGATCGTCATACACATGTTTAAGATTCATATCATCTTGTTTAAATAATACCAACATGTTTGCATTATCTCGAACTAACTGCTTAGGTATTTTCGAATATGTCTGACATAAATAGAATGAATCAATCGCATTATGTCTTCCCATACAAAAATAGTTCCTTATCTTATCCTGCTTCTCACAAGCCACATCATCGAATATGAATACTGATTCAGGTTTGCTATTTTCGGGGTCTATTACAGTATCATTATCACTATACCCATAAAACTTAACATCACGTACTTGCTTCAAAACTTGTTCTAGGAATTTATACTTATCTTGATGTAAGGACTTTGAATATACATATACGTTTTGCGGTCACCTTGTGTTATCATTCCTTTTCAATAAATCAGTATAAAACTCATGTTTGTTTGATATTCATCTAGTCATGTCGCAGACGTTTACGCTGAAAGATCGATCCAGCCGTTTGAGCGTTGATATTAATCCTCCAATCGAGTTAGATAGCAGATATACATATTCTGTGGCGCTGATATCACTAAGTACTTGGAACTCGATCCCAAACATCGAACCAGGACGAAACAAGTTTTATTATTCCATTAGCGGAAAGCAAAAGTATTAGAGATTCCAACAGGATCTTACGAGGTTTCAGATATTGAATCTTGGCTACTGTCAGCTTTAGCTAAGGATCAAAAGGGAAAAACTCTCATCTCTTTAAAACCAAATAATAATACATTAAAGTGCGAGCTGTAGTGTGTTTATGACGTGGATTTCCAGCCTGAAAATAGTATCGGGAGATTATTAGGATTTTCTAAGAAGTTGTTGAAGGCTAATATACGTTACGAATCAGATCTCCCAGTAGAGATAGTACAAGTAGTTACCATAAGAATAGAGTGTAATATTATATCTGGCTCTTATTATACCAGCAATCCATCGCATACATTGTACGAGTTTACGCCGTCTGTAGATCCTGGGTACAGTATAATTATTTAGCCTAGAAACCTGATTTACTTACCTGTAAACAGGTCCAGTATCGATAATATTAGCATAAACATATTAGATCAAGAGTCAAGACCTGTTAATTTCAGAGGCGAAGAAATTGTTGTTAGATTAGAACTTAAAAAATATGGGGCTAGTTTTTAACCAAAGAGGAAACTATTTAAATACCAACACTTCTGCCATAGCCTCAGTCAGTAGACAAACGTCAGAGCAGTCACTCACCTTAAAAAGTTTAGTGCAACTACATCCAATCGCAAACAATTATGGATATCGTATCAGAAAAACTACAAATATTTCACCCGGTCAGCGTAGATGAGTCTATCTCTCGAGAAGAATGACATACATATCACCCATTCACGAAATCATTTAACAACAGCGATGAGATAGAAATAGTTATCAACCAACAAGATATTTTTATGGATATTAGTCAAGCCGAGATTTATATAGAAGCAAAGATTACTGAAGAAACTACAGACGGGAAGACGGGCACCTGCTCTCTCACAAATAATGCAGGTGCTTTCTTATTCGAATCCATAACCTATGAATTAAATGGTAAAGAAAATGAAAAAGTACGTGATCCTGGTATTACTAGTACTGTTAATAGCCTTTTATGTCTTAACGAGCATGAGAGTAAAGCGTTGGATATTTCAGGATGGTGTTGGCCGGGTGGAGTACTAAAATCCTCTGTGCAAGCATCTGGAGAGTTTAACTTACTCATACCGTTAAGCTTTTTCTTGGGTATATTTTCTGATTATACAAATGCTATTATGGGCAAACAGAAAATTAAACTATTTCGAGCTAGAAATGATGATAACTGTTATGTCAACGCTGAAGAAAACTACCATATCAATTTCAAATATCGAACTAAGAGTTAAGCACATATACCCCAACGATTTATTAAAGCTAAAACTGTTTGAAGAAATCGCTAAAGATAAACCAATATTTATGGGGTTCAGAGGATGGGAAATCTATGAGCTACCTGCGCTAAGAAAAACAAAGAGAGATATTTGGACTGTTAAATCCATGTCTGAGAGAGCTCGATATGTTATTGTATTTTTCCAGAAAAATCGTAAAGACAACCCTAAATCCGATATTACGTATTTCGATAATTTAAATATTACCGATGTTTGGTTATATTTAAATTCCGAGGTTTATCCATATGAGTCACTCAATCTGAATTTTGGAAATAAACAGTTTGCAGAACTGTATAGAATGTATACCGAATTTCAAAAATCTTATTTGGGTAAAACTCTTAGCGAACCATTATTGGATTTTACTGCTTTTGCAAATAGAACTCTTTTTGTAATTGTTCAAAACAAAACGAGGGTCTTAAAACTAGTACTATCGACGTAAAAGTAGAGTTTCAGAGTTCGGATAATTTCTCTGATGATACTCGGGCGTATTGCATCATTGTACATGACCGAGTTTTGGAATATTTACCTTTATCAGGTAATGTTCGAAACCTGATTTAATCAGTTTACAACAAACCTTGATAAAATGAAGTTCTTAGTCATGGACGCTCAAGGTTATTCTATACCCCATTTTTATGTTAAAGAACTTGCTATATATGATGGCAAGCAAATAAAAACATGGATTTTTAAACCAAAAATATTATTTCGAGATTTGAGTGAGTCACAAAGGAAAACTATGCAATACGTTTTTTTGAATATTCACGGTATTCATTATAAATCAGGAAATACTGAGTATAATCAATTTAATCGGATTCTTTATCGTGAGCTTCAAGACGTGGATACTATTTATGTTAAAGGATATATAAAGAAAGATTTTTTAATTACAGCTTATTCCGAGATGTGTTTTGGAAACACCAAACATTGTTAATTTAGAATTTTCAGAGGGCGAAATACCTAAATTAGAACGTAGTGATTCAGCATGTCTACATCATAAACCTAAAATTTGTTCTTGTAGTGTTAAGAATGTTGTTGTATTAATATGATTATATTGCAAGCCTTTTACCTCAATAAATACTTTTAATCAAACTTTGTGTTTTATTTGCGTAAAAAATAAATAAATACAACCGATCTCAACATCTAGGTCCAGTATATCTTTAGAATATGTCGAGTATACTACTTACAAGAATTCATAAACATTTAGAAAATCTTGTATGTGTGAAAACAGATTTAGTGTTTTACGAAGGTAAGAAAAAATTATTTTCCGACTTTAACAAACTTAGTATGGAATCAAAGTGGAGTAGGGTGTTTGAAACAACTTCGAGATCTGGAAATCAGACAGAATCTAGTCATGCTAGAAGAATAGCTCCAACACCTGTTTTTCGAGAGTTAAATATTGATGATATTATAAAAATTACTGCATCAGACGATCAAGTCATTTTGAAGCACGTTGGTGATGCTTCAATTTCTTTCACGCCCGATGAATACATGGACTTTTTAGCGTTTCTCGAATCAATTAATGATAGATAGTGCGATACAAATTTCTACATTGGCGAATATATCTATATAAGCTACTGGCATGAAGAGGAAAGCAGAGGCCTAACTATTTGCGACTTGCGTACTAGACACTACATTTCCTGGAATGAGTGTAACATAGATTTAGTTTTAACCTATAAATATGACTTTTATGGATTTATCGATAAACTAGACTAAGAAATAAAATAGCTTATTAAAAACAAAAGGTTTTATTTTAGCATGGTTATTTGCAAAATTCTTATATACGATGTGCACCTTATCACAATTTTTTTTCACGAAATTTTCTCGAAAATCTACCCTTAAAATTTATATCTACCAAAAACTATCCCAATTAAATCCAATTCCCCGTTATACTGATGTATTATTGGCCTTATATTTACTTTAAACAGCGTTCGTACAGGTATAGTCTCAAGCGGAGTTGTCACAAGTCAACACGCGGCAATGCAATATTTTGCTACTATAATTTTATTATGTATTCCTATTTTATTAAAAATACATAAATTTACTTTAGAACCAGTAGCTCAGTCTAAATCTATATATAAATTATAAAATAAACTGATAATTTACATGTAAATTTAAATTCCCTAAACGAGTAACCATGCATGGTACATTAACAGCGCAAACATAGAAATTTACCAAGGAAGGTAAAAGGAATGGCGCTGTTATTTATTTTGCAATTTATCATACGCTTTGTAAAAAATCAATTACGTTGCGATAGCGCGTGATTGAATACTACCCAATCTCTTAAAATTACATCAAAATTCGGATAACATAATCACTGTAAAAAATGTGGATAACCCTTGACCTCAAAGCATGCTGCTAAAATGAAGTCAACAGAAATGCATATGGTATTTCTCAACAGCTTTCCACACACTTCCACACCTTTATAGCCCTACATTAGAACAACTAAAATTATTTTTAAGTAAAGTTATAGCTATGAAAAATGTTAACTGAAATATATAAACTATAAAAAATAAAATTTTAAAAATAAATATCTGTGTTTCCTTTTAGCTTTAGTTTGCCCCACAGGGAAAATACCATAATAATATAATTGTAATTTTTCAAATCTTATTATATATCTGGAATGCTTTATGTTTGAAAATCGTGCGGAAATACCCGTAAAAAACGCGCCCAAAATTTTTAGCACTGGCCCAGAATAAAACTTCTAATATTTTTCCAGATTTATATTATATACTGTTAAAGCCATTATTTATGATATAATTCATATTGTTGATGTTTTTGAAATCGATGTTTGTATTTTTTGCAATTTTTACCCCCGACTTTCTTTGTAATACGTCAAGACCGTCGCGCTATTGTTCTTAGTTCCAGAGATATTCACTTTTCAGTTTTTTTC
>MU184076.1:133100-145670 GCA_016904865.1 Pissodes strobi | reverse complement strand
GCGCTATTGTTCTTAGTTCCAGAGATATTCACTTTTCAGTTTTTTTCTGTATTTTTGCATTGTAATTGTAATCTTCATCCCCGACTTTCTTTGTAATACGTCAAGACCGCCGCGCTATTGTTCATAGTTCCAAAGATATTCCGGTGTGTATTTTCAAATGGCATTTTATTTGGTTTGAAATTAATGTATTTTCTACACATTTTTGGACCGCTATCTATATGATGTAAATATTGGCGGTATGTTAGTATAGAGTCTCATAAGGCTAGGCTAAACTCACCCCTAAAACTACCCCCCTTAGTAGTGGTTAGGTCTCTTTGGCAGCTAAACTCACCCCTAAAACTTCCCCCTTAGTAGTGTTTAGGTGTCTTTGGCATGATGATGATTTCACATTAGATACGGGGTGGATGGAGTAGGTCACGTGGTGATCTAGAGTAAAACGGTATTAGCTTAGCCTGAAACTAATTATTAAATGAACATAACCCCTATTGCGTCCTATATACACTTCTAAATAGGAATTCTTCAAGGTTCGATTGGTTTAGCGGTATCGTCTTTGCCTCGCATGCTGAAAGTTCGTGGTTCGATCCCCGCAAGACTCCAAGACTTTTATTATTAATTTAGGTATTTCCGAGAATGGCCGAGAGATTCCGAACGTACCTGTCAGCTGTCAACGGTCAGCCCTCAAACTAACAAACGTCATCTGTCAGCTGTTGGATGCCACGCCTTAAATACGGCGTAGCCCACGTGGTTGATGCTTGTCATATGTCATCTGTCACTTGTCAAATGTCAGCTATCGGGTACCACGCCTTAAATATGGCGTAGCCCACGTGGACGATTTTTGCTACTGCGCAGCTCCACCACGGTGGTGGATGGTGAACCGGCCAAATATACCTACTGTAGCCTCCTCGGTACCATCCATAGATGACAACAAGGACGCTACCATCCTTAAATCAAAATTTTCCGACATACTTCTTATATTACTATTAACCCTAGTTCTACCTACAGTATCTTCTTGACTAATTAACCTTTCTTATTGAAAATCCTTTAGCACTATCCTGAGTTACACCTCCACTGTTACCTGCTTGATTTGCCAAAACTTCTTCTTTTGACTGGAGGACTGGAGCCCATTCTTGGTACCGCTTTTTCGCACTAACACCAATTGACTTAGTTACTATCCAACAGTATGCAAGGGCTGGCAGGGTCGCCATGTGATGTTGTCTGTTCGGTTCGCCAATATCGTTGCATACTGAAGGAGACAACTCGCGTAGTTTTATGGTTTTATTAGTAAAAACAGAAGTACTTGATAATAATCTAATCGGAAAGTTGTTTGTTACACATAAATATACATCTATAAATAATCACTCTCAGGATTTGTCTATATTATACTTAACCTCTAAACAATTACTATTATCTAAATATCATGAATGATTATTAATAACATCAACAAATTCATGGTTATCCTAATTTCTGTCGCCCTGAAGGTAATTAGGCAATAAGAATACCTACAATATGTCTAAATTACGGAATCCGGTTTAGTAAAATCGCCCACGTGAAGCCCCAGGCGCCAGCGCAACAAAAATTACTAAACTAAAAGATAATACTTTAACCTATGAACCACATAATACATACCTACCATTGAAAAGTGGAAGAATAGTACCGCATGTTAAGCACCAATCAAACTCTCGAGTTCCCATAATAAACACAATCTGGTGAGTTTTCAGTTGTTAGGAAAAGTAAATATTGCGTCTTGTTTAAGTAAGGCTTATGCAGAACAAATAAATATTCATAAATAAATATTCATAAATAAATACCTTAAATTTTATTTTAAATTCGGGACTTTTAAATAAATCACCATGGCATATGGCATTGAGAATACTAGTGACTATACCGATGACCACAGCGGAAGCTGAAAGGTGCTTTTCAAATGTGAAGTTAATTAAAACATGTTTAAGAAATTCAATGGGGAATGATAGACTAAATGCTTTAGCTATGTTGCATATTGAGAGTGCTATGGTCGGACGAATTCCAGATTTTCATAAAAAAGTTATTGAAAAATTTATTTTGGACAAAAACAAGCGAATGAAATTTCACTTTAAAAACTAGGAGACGGCAAGGTCGAAGTGCTAACCACCGACAAAAATATGTACAATAATCCTTTTTTGCCATCAAACTGATATCTTTTTAAACGTTTTAGAACTTCTCATGAACGTTTTCCAACTTTATAGATTTTTAGTTACAATAAATGGTTTTAATGGTTTACTGTTCTGGAATCGGTAAGTACCTGCTTATTAATTTCTTTAGGTGCGCAACAATTGTCATTCAAGGGGGCGCCGAATCCTTGTTTTTTTAATGATTTTAACGACTTTTGGGTAAACATTTTTTCGCCTTCGGCGTGTTAGACTCCACCCGGCTTTTTCGTGATGGCGCCAAATGCCTTCTTGCCTTAATGACGAAGCGTCTCATGGTAATTGAAGAATAGCAGTAAAAATGGCGGCACCAAATTTGGAATTTGTATCGTACCTGTACTATTTAAATTAAGAATTGAAGTCGATCCCTGCCTGGTTGGAGGGAAGTAGAAACAAGAGTAAATCAAGGTATTTCGTGAGAAAGGAACAGTTCGTTGTTAAAAAAATAGAAAAGTTGATCACATTCAGGAAAGACACTGTTTTACTCTTGAATATAATCTTAAATATAAATTTCCTAAAGAATCTAGAAAAGTAACCTGTGTTATAAATATATCTAGTTGTATGTATGAATGATTGAATGCATGAAAGTAGCTGAGACACGGCATATAAATTGTACCTATGTATTCACCATATTAAATTCAAATGCAATTTACACCTGCATTATTAAAGTACTTAGTTTATATACCTACTTAGTTCCAATTTACACCGTATGTTTAAAACCCCCACCATCCTATCCCAATACAGTCCATTTAATTCTGATTGTGGTTACTTATACAGTTAATTGCCACCCCCACATTTGTGGTCATAATAAATTAAAAATTAATTTGTTTTTACAGACCACTATGCATGGTTTGTAAAACCAATTTTCACCGTTACGTCATTTAAATACTATGCGTATTCCTATGGTGTTTTCTGGTGCCTCCTTTATGACGTAATGGTGAAACCTGATTGTACAAACAAATTATTAATCTATGATATTTAAAAAAAAAAACCGTGGAGACAAATTTTAGAGTTAAGGACAAACGTTATTAATAAACAGGATAAAATTAAAATAAAGGAATAGAAAGTAAAACGGGTGTACCAATAGTAGTCCATATGACCTAGCTAAAAGAAATATACGTTGGAGTTGGAAAGGGAACTATCAGCATTAAAGAGAATTCTTAGCTTATAGATTGTTTATTGTAAAATCAGGATAGGAACTCATAAGAAAGAATTGGTTGAATGCCCACGGTATATAGGAGACGTTTTACCCCAAGGTTCAGTTTGTTTTCCCTACCCAGTAGCGGGTAGAGATTTCTGAAGTGCGCCCTAGCTTTCCCTTGAGAACCGTTTCTTAAGGCACAGTTTCAGGTAGGCAATGCTGTTTTCCCAATAAATATCTTGGGAGTGAACAGGGAGGTGTCTGTAAGATATCAGACGTCGGCGTCGGCGAGAAAACTATCTGAATTTTCTAGCTACTCATATAGGTAGCTATTTGATTAGAGTAAGCTTGAAGTTTATGAGTGATTAGCCGCGGGGGAATCTGTGGGTAATTATCGCTGCATCATCCACATATAGTACCAGTTGAGTAAGCGGGCTGGTAGGAATATTATATGTAAAGATGTTGAATAGCATAGGAGATAGGACAGAGCCTAAGGGCCGTTATCTCCACTGTTCGGGATTTTATTCCAGCATGATACGTCTAAAGAGTATGGTCGCAAAAGAAGCAGTGTACCAGAAAGATGGGGTAATTAGCGGTTCTAATTTTACTAGTTTGCACAGTAGTCTTTCATGCCATAAAGGTATGGCTATCTGGACAATGGCCAAAGACCTGGACCACGTCGAAAAAAATAGCACCAGCATGCCGTTTTTTCCAAACGCATTGGTGATGAGAAGAGCAATTCTTGTGCTTTGATGAGCAGCCAAATGCGACCGTCTAAATCCGAATTGCTCGCAGGGAAGAGAATTGGCCTCTTGGACGTGATCTTTAAGGAGGCCTAAGATTCCCTCTCTGCCATCTTACCTAATCAACATAGCAAACTGATGGGACGATAATTGGAAAATATATATTAGACGCAGTGTGTTTTTTTGTAAATGAGCACTATGCCCGCATTTTTCCGCACAGTGGGCAAATACTGAAATCGCAGCATTGCATTCACAAAGTTGGAAAGAAATTGAATCTGTTTATTAGGAAGCTTCCGAATGAACAAGTTCTAAATACCACCACGAATAGGGGATTTTTTGACATCAAGTTGCCGGATAACTTTGTCTTTGTCTATGGAGGCGTCTGGAGGGATGAGGTGCGGGGTTAGCATACGCTGGTATACAGACAAGATAATATGTCGATTCTGACTGTCATCTAGACTGGTAATTTGAGAAGAGAGATGAAAATTGACACACCAGATTGTTCGAATATTGAAGCTTTGGGCCGCAATTCTTAGATTCAGCTAGATTGGGCAAAGGAACTGTAACCAGACACAGATGGTAAGTAATTTATTTTCAGTAGTTCATTTTTATTTATTTTTTTTAGTTACTTGAAATAAAAATTAACATTAGCTAGACGTTTTTTATGAACCAAGAATTTGGAAATATATTCCTTCCTTCCTATTTTTCAGTAACCCTCCTCTCCTGGAGAGTACAATCTGGAAACGCTTCTGGCGCTATAGATTGATACTGATGTTGAAATGAGAATTTTATGACTATATATAGGGCAACATTTTCTAAATCATTAATATTCTTATGGAACCATCAAAATTAAGAAGATGCTGCCCGTCCGAGAAGTTACAGGAAACAAGAGGACTAAATTAAACTACTACATAGTTATTTTTACATTTTTGTTTTTTTAGATTAGGTTAGGTATATTGCTGTTTGCAAATAAATGTTTCTTGGGTTCCCAGTAATTTAATAAATAATTTATTATAGTTTAAAGTAATACAACTTATTATAAGAAACAACTTTCTTTCAACTACATGCCTAAAAGCAAATAAATCATATTCATAGCAAAATTTTACATTTTCTATTCATATTATTCTATACTTAGGACTACATTTTGTTTTTTAAAAAGCATTAATCAAAACCCCTATGAGAAAAATTTGGTAAGTCAAAAAAGAGTCAAAACGCGATTCCTCCCAGGGAAGTTTAGAACTCTTGTACAGGGTCATTCACTATAAATAGACAACATATTTAACTTTTCTATTTAACATTTTACTGGAAAAAATTTTATACAATAGCCGTAGGGAACAACAAGAACTTCTTGACAAAATTAAATCTATGCATACCGGGTGTTTCAAAAACGCGTGGCTCGACAAAAGTGCAATCATTTAAATTTAAATACACTTAAATTTTTAACAAGTTGAATTATTCGTGAAAATTCTGATACTGAGCCTAACTTGATTTAACCGTTTCCGACGTAAATGATTAAAAAGTGATGAGTTAAGTAAAATTGAAATTCATGTAATAATACAAGAGCTGTTCCATCTGAAAAAAGTGCAACTTTGTAGAATCCTGATTTTTTTTGAACACCCTGTTTACATACTGTAATTTTAGTCAAAAGCTGCTCTACATATTTAGGCTCGTGGAAAGGGTGTTTTTTTAACGATTTTAACGACTTGTGGGTAACAATTGGGCGTGGCATCCCCAAAATTTTCCACCTTCCGCAATTTAGCCTTCTGTCGGCGCCTGCGGCCTTTTCCCTCGCACCTATTTGCCCCTCCATACTGCACTTTGACCTGCCGGCGCCCATGTCTGCAGTTTGTCCACGTAATTTTAAATAACATCCTGTATTAGCTCATATCAAAAAATGTACCACAAGGTGTTGAAAATTGGCTTTAATGAATTAATACAACCAATTTTAATGAAAGCCGTTTTCATTAGAACTTCTCAAAGGATTGTAAAACGATACTTCAAAACAACTTAACCAGGTAAAATTAATATAAATATAATTTTCTTACCTGTAGTTAAACACATATTGTTGGGGAGTGGATGATGCTTGTCACTCCAACAGAAAGGGGGACATAACACTTGGGTCATGTCGTAGAACCGCGTAACTGATTCTGGTTAAATGTTCGAACGACCACAGCCATAGGCTGAATTTATTGTCTCAGAAAAAGTTACATTAACTCACATTAAACACAAAAGTCCAAATTTGATTAATTTTAATGTTAATTAATAAAAACGAAACGTCTATGTACAAAAGAAAATTTAAATATAGGTATGAACTAGTCAAATGTTTGTACTTAAATCTACTATTAGTCCGACACACTTAGTGTCAAATATCCACACCAATGCGTTAGAAACTAAATTAACAACAACCTTAAATTAATCACTAATTAGTCTGATCACTACGCGTTTCTCTTCTCACTTCTTACTAACTATAACAAACATCCATCTGGAGAACTGCTTGTAAGTGGTCAAAATACACTTTGACCTCCAAAACTGGAAGAAGTTTTCGCGATAACATTTAAGTAAAAACAGAGCAATACTAAAAGGACAGAGAGAACTTCAACAGAGTAATTTAGGGCTTCACTTCCAACTTTCGCGATAACATTTAAGGAAAAACAGAGCAATACAGAAAGGGCAGAGGAACCTTCAACAGAGTACTTTAGAGCTTAAGAGATGCGACTTTAGAGCGTAATATCAGAGCAGGGCAACAAAAGGCACAAATGCCATTTTGTTATTATCGCATTATTAAAACAAGGCAGAGCAACTACAAGCTCGAACGCCCGTAGACCTTACGTGACTTCTACTAACTTCTGACTAACTTAAATTTTTGGTTATTTTTCTCTTCCCACGCACTTCTGCCGTGCCATTAGCACATCAACACATAGAGATTAGAAAATGCAATTAACCAGAAACAGACTGAAATTCGAGCACGGTCAAATACTCGAGAATGTTTTTAAGGGCAAAATAATATTAATATTTTCAAAGAGCCGTAATAAATAAAATTGGAGTGACTTTTCACAACATTCTGCCTCCGTTGATGCATTCGCGTCAAGAAAAAAATCAAAAAGTAACAACGAAAAAAAAATAGTAAAATAATAAAAGTTAAAAATATAAACAATATATAAAAAAAGAAGAATATACATATTTAGATATTAAGAAATATCTGCTTCCTCAATAGAAAAAGGACATAGCTTTGTGATGGTTCTAGTAAAGAATCCATCTTGTGTTTTTATCTTCACCACTCTAACTCTTTCATCAACACCAGGCATCACCTCAATGATTCTAGCCAATGGCCATTTTAAGGGCGGTGTATTGTCTTCCTTTAATAAGACAATGTTATTTGGTTTAAGGTTTGAAGAGGGGGTAAACCATTTTGGGCGATTTTGTAACCTGTTTAGATAATCAGTTGACCAGCGTTTCCAAAAGGTTTGCTGTATCTGAGTACACCTCTGAAGAAATAAAAGCCGATTTTCAGGAATATCTGTCACGTCTCTTTCGGGATAAGCTTAAGGCTTGTGTCAAGAAAATGACCGGAAGTCAGACATTGCAAGTGTGATGGGTCACTTGAGAGTGGACAAAGGGGGCGGGAATTAAGAATAACCTCTATTTTAGTAAGAATGGTATTCAATTCCTCGAAAGTGAAATGAGCATTACCAACAAGACGATACAAGTGGTATTTAGCGCTTTTTACTGCGGATTCCCACATTCCTCCCCAATGGGGTCTATGGCGTGGAATAAATTTCCATTCCGTTTCCTTAGTAGCTAAAAAATCGAATATAATATTGGAATGTTGCTCTTTCTTTAAAAAGTCATAAAGTTCTTTAATATGATTCCTAGATCCTAAAAAGTTGATAGCATTATCGCTAAAAATTATACTGGGGTTACCACGTCTTGATATAAATCGTTTAAGTGTCATTAAAAAAGAATCGGTTGATAAACTAGAAACTAACTCTATATGTACAGCTTTTGTGCTTATGCACAAAAGCTTGCTAAGTAGCATTTGTTAATCGGTGCGTTTCGTAGCCTAGAGGATTCTATTAAAAAGGGTCCGCCAAAATCTACACCTACTTTTTCAAATGGCCGAGAAATCCTAACTCTATCTTTTGGCAAATTTGCCATAATTTGTTGACTATACTGAGCATGGAAACGATAACACATTACACAGTTCCTTATAATACGTTTTGTTTCGCGTAAACCGTTAAGTGGCCAAAAATTCATTCTGAAATTGGATAACACGTTTTGAGGCCCAGCATGGCCTATGCGAATATGTTCTTGTTTAAGTAAAAGAGACACAATATGATTGTTTGAGGGCAAAAGAATAGGGTCTTTTTGTCGATAAGGAATATTAGCGTGTTCCGATCGTCCGCCGACACAGAGAAATCCGAGATGATCAATAAATGGGTTTAGCGATAATAAATTTTTATTAGACAGCGGTTTATTTTGTTTAAGTTTCGAAATTTCTTTTGAAAACAGTCTGATTGCAAGTTAATAAGTATAACATCAAGAGCGTTTTGTTGTTTTCTCACATTTAAAGACCCGTTTAATTTTTGTAAAAACCGCATCATGTATCTTGGGATTGACATTGTTTAAATCTAAATTAATATTTTGTAAAAAATTAGGACCGTACCACCATAACTTAGCACTTAAAATATCGCGAGGTGAGACGCCCCGTGATAACGAATCAGCAGGGTTTTCCGCTGATTTAACGTGACGCAACTGGTAATCATTAGTTAATTCCTGTATTTGTGAAACACGATTGGCTACAAATACAGACCATCGTGATGGATGTGACTGAATCCAATATAACGCAATTTGGGAATCAGTCCAGAGATTTACAGAGCCGATATTTAATTTAATTTCAAATATTAAAATAATCTTTTTAATGAGTTTTGCTAAGAGATGCATTGCGCATAGCTCAAGTCTTGGATGGGAAATTGTTTTTATCGGAGCAACTCGAGATTTTGATGTGACTAAAGTACAAGAAATTGAGTTGTCAACATAAAACGTTCAGAGATAAATGCACGCAGCATACGCCTTCATGCTTGCGTCAGCAAATGCATGTATTTCAATTTTTACAATATTTTTACTCTGAAATAGACAGCGGGGTATTTTTAAATATTTTAAATTAATAATTTTGTGAATAAACTTGTTCCATTCGCCAAGGAGGGGTTTTTCTAAGATTTGATCCCACGAAATTTTAGATAACCAAATTTGTTGCATTAAGATTTTGACGATCATAATGACAGGTCCAATTAAACCAAGAGGATCGAACATTTGAGCGATCATTGATAAAACCTCTCTCTTGGTAACTAGCGATTTGTCTAAAATTTTGGGAACAGAGAAAGAGAAATTATCATTTTGGGGGTCCCAAATAAGGCCTAATACTTTATTGGAGATATTTTGGTCCTTAATATTATATTCAGGCAGTTTTGTTACTTCAGTTTTTAAAAATAACGAAACACTTTCGTTCCTGAGGGCCACATGACTTGTATGCACTAAAGAGCGATTTGGGTTAGTTTTTAAAAATAACGAAACACTTTCGTTCCTTAGGGCCACATGACTTGCATGCATTAAAGAGCGATTTGAGTACTGCGGCACACTGCCCGCGATAATCCAACCTAAATGTGTATTTTGTAGGAAGGGTAAATTTTTTCATAACTTAAAACTTCCTTCTACTAACAAATCATAGTAAACGTCAGCTCCAATAAGAATTTCGATTTCAGAGGGAATAAAATAGCTTAGGTCTGCTAATTGTAAGTGTGCAGGGATTTTTAAAGTTCTAGTGTCAATAGGGGTTTGGGGAAGATTACATGTTATTTCTTCCAAAATGGCACATGAGACTAAAAATATTTTATCTAAATTTACATTCGAGTACATAAAAACGTAAACCATTTTGGTGGGCATTGAAGAATTTTGCGATATACCTGAAATGTGTAACAAGTGATCATAAGAGGTATATTGGAGTTTTGTTACAAGTCTTTTGGTTATAAATGAGTTTTGACTTCCAGTGTCTAAAAGTATTTTAGCTTGTACAGGGGTTTTATTTAGAGGATATAGAGTTACGGTAGCTGTCGCTAATAAAATATGAGCGTTTTTATTTGAGACAGCAGATAACGATGAGTTTTCAGGTAATTGGCTCTGAGTACTGTCCTGTCGTTCAATTGAAAATTGTTGATTGTTCAAAAACCTTCTTGAGTCCTGATTAAGGGGTAGGGAACGATCATTTGTCTGGGATGGTGGTTGTCTATCTTGAAAGGGGAAAGGGTTTGCAAGATTTTGCGAAAAATATCTACCTGAGTTATTTCCAGGAGTATTAGGTTTAACAGAATTTATGTGTAAAATAGTGTGGTGTTTTCTCGAACAAATAGAGCATCCTTGAGAGAGGCAAGAGTCTTCTGCATGCTTTGTTCCCAAACAATTCATGCATACTTGTTTACGACGAATAAATATAGTTTTTTCTGCGTGTTGCAAATTTTTAAACTACTGGCATGAATAAATTCTGTGTCCATCACCAGAGCAATATATACAATGTGTATTAGGTAAATGAAAATTACGAGCTAACGGGGGATTAGGATTATTTACAGGGGGTGTTGCAAAAGTATTGCTGGCAACATGAGAAATTCGGTTGTAATGTGGCTTCAAAGACGACTCTATTTGGGGCTTACAAGGTCTTTGAGTAGGTATGTCAGAGGCTGACAGATTTTCCAAAACATTACAATGTTTCTCTAAAAATTTTAAAAAATCAGTGACCGATGGCAATTTTTTCAGATTCCTTTCTGACTCAAACGCCTTACGCGTGCCAAAATCTAATTTATGTTCTAAAATATTTAAGAGCAATAAATTCCAGTGTTCAACAGGGCACTTAAGATTTTTAAGAGATTCCAAACTTCTTTTACAACTTGTAAGAAAATCCCTAAGAGAGCTTGCGTTACATTTATTTATGTTTGGTAAATCCACTAGAGCATTTATAAGCGAATTTATAATAACAAATTGATTTTGATATCGCTCAATAAGAATATCCAAGGCTATTTGAAAATTGTCATGTGTCAGCGTTAGGGCCTCGATTAGTTTGAGTGGTTCCCCTATAAGAAATTACTTCAGATAATCAAATTTTTGGATATTAGTTAACGTAATATCATTTAATATTATTGCCGAAAACAGTTGATAAAAAGATTCCCATTCAGAGATGTTTCCGCAAAATAAAGGAATACTAATTTCGGGTAACTTCACATTGTGCTAAATTTGAGGTGCTACCGGTTGCTGGTGAATAATAATTGGCTGAGATTGTGCAGATGGAGTTCTTAAAGGAGATAAGAAATCAATACAGTTTTTAATATCTGAGAGCTTGAACATATTTGTCCTCAATTTCATCACTATTTTCAGTATCAGTCCCATTCTGTTCCAATATCTCTATTTGGTCTTGGATTTTGGAGTACTGATTAAAAGTTTCATTTAAATGCACTTCCCTAGCTTTAAATGCGTTAACTTCATTCATAGTGTCTTTGTTTTTTGTTATCCACGTTAAAATTCGTGTTAGAGAAGATTTGGCACACCTACGAGCAGTTTTTAAGTCATCCATCCTATTACAACTTAAAAAATATACAACTTTATAGAGAAACAGGGATAAACAATTCAAATATTGTAAATAAATTGAACATAAAAACAATCAGGGATAAAATTTAAAACAACAAAAAAAATTTGCATTTTTAGCTTGCTAACTACACACTCGGTACTACAATACAGAGAAAAATATCAAAGAAAAATAATCAAGTAGCTATACTCAAGAAACGTGCGAGCTTAACATTAATATAATTTTTTTTAAACATACGACACAAAATAACAAATAAATTCAGGGCAACTATAGAACCATATTTATAGGGAAATAAAGCGATAAAAATAATATTTTTAGTTTATAAAACTTGTAGAGCCTCCAATACAGCTAAATAAAAATAATTTTAATTAATTAAAATAGTGAATAACTAAAATAGTCGAGATCTAATCTAATTTTATTATTTAGAGTTTAATTAAATTTTATTGGGAGCTACTTTCTTTTAAAAAACCTTATACGTTTAAATGAGAGTTGGGTCCGATAATTATATTTAAGTCACAGGTGAAACCGAAATAAAAAAGTCACTAACCTTTCTGTCTTCATTTAAATACCTCACTATTCCTGGGTTTCTTCACAAAGAGTTCGATGTAAAACAGGCGTCAACAGCGATGTTACTTTTCCTGGGGTGCTGGTGACAGTTTTCCTCTGAGGGTGCATCCGGCTCTCGAAGGACCAAATGTTGGGGAGTGGATGATGCTTGTCACTACAACACAAAGGGGGACATAACACTTGGGTGATGTGGTAGAACCGCGTAACTGGTTCTGGTTAAATGTTCGAAGGACCACAACCATAGGCTGAATTTAGATATCCTATTCTAGATATCCGCCAACTTTATTGTTTGGAAATTGCAAAAAACGT
>MU184076.1:86173-113100 GCA_016904865.1 Pissodes strobi | reverse complement strand
TATACATATATATTTATATAGCGAAACCAAAAAGAAGCTATCCTGGGATTCTGCTAGTCACGCTCGATCAACCAATACAAAGGACTATACGGAACAGACCCTCTATCTCTAATTAAACCATTCTTACATTTAATAATTTCCATACTTTTGTATACGTCTAATAATCTCCTATCAGATATATTATGAATTAATTTTAAATTTTTAATTGTTATTTTGTGATTATTTTGTGATTATTTTGAAAAGCATGCCTGGCAGCACTTTATTTTTCTGTTCTACAAAAGTTTGAACGAGGGATGTGTTCTTTAAATCTCGTTTGTATAGATATATTTCAATTTTGTCCTTTGGATCACCCAATAATTTCTTACTGTTAAACTGAGTTTGATCTACTAGTTTTAAACCTTCTTCCTAACTACCTAAACTTTTTAGAGTCCTCTAGTATACTGAGGATTATATGGTATCTACTCATAACTTGTATTTTCATCCTGGTTAACGAAAGAAGTGGAATCACGAATGGTTTTCTAAACACACGCCTATTAATTAGTTTATTTATTAACTTAGTTTGAAACCATTAACTCGCTATATTCTTAATAGTCTCCTTTTCATTATTATATCTTTCTCTGCTGAGAGGAAAATTAACCATACGTAGTACTAAAAAATGATAGCTGGCCATTTTGTCTTAGTCACAAAGGAAGGAGTTATTAGGAACATACCGGTTAGTAGCAGTACTTTTCCTAGGAATATCAAATTCTAGTGTGTTGTTATCGTCCCTAATCACTAAACTATCAAAAAATGGTAGTTGGCGAATTTTCTCGATCTCATAAATAAATTTAATAAGTTTTGTTACAAAATTTTCGATATTAGCAGTTTTTGTGTCGAAAATCACAAAAATGTCATCCACATACCTGTACCTTACCCTTGGAAAATATCCGATCCCCTCACTGAGTTCATTTTCAAATTTACTCATGAAAAGATTCGCTAAGAACGGTGATAAACAGTTGCCCATTGCCGTGCCTTCAAGTTGTTGGTAATATTTATTTTTAAATTGAAAATAATTTTGATCCATGCAAAGTTTGGTTAAAGTTAAATAAGTATTTTTGTTTGATTTCGTTGTCAAAACAATTCATCTCAGTTAAATCACTAAGGTATTTATTACTGCAAGGCATGTGGGAGTGGTACACTTCGCGAGATTAAAATTTCACCTTCATTAAGGTTCGTACATTTAATTTTGTTTATGAAATCTTAGGAATTTAGTACTCCTGAATTCTGTGTTTTTATAGGTAAATTTTCAAACTGGTTTGTTAGCCACTCGCATATATTATAAGTTGGTGATCCTATTGCCGAGACTGTGGGACGCATTGCCTTCCCAGGTTTAAGAATCTTGGGAAGACAATATAGTTTCGGCATGGTAGGATTGCTCACAGATAATTTGTATTGTACATGATTATTGTATTGCTACATTTCTTCAAATTTTAAAGAAAAAGAACTTGTGTTATCATCTTAGATAATGGATTCCTTGAAACTCTGTTTCGTATTGTGGATAACACTCTATTTTAGTTAAACATTCTTGTGTGATTTCGTTATCAAAACTATAATCTTAAGTAATTCACCAAGGTATTGCAAGGTCTGTGGGGTGCACTAGAGAACAATGACCTAACTTCAAACGAGATTAAAATTTCACTTTACTGAAGGTTTGTACCTTTAATTTTGTTTATGAGATCTAAAGAATTTAGTTTTCTTGAATTCTATTGTTTTATAAATAAATTCTCAAACTGGTTTGCTAGCCACTTGGATATATTATAAGTTGATAATCCTGTTGCCGAGACTATAGGACGCATTGTGTTTCTAAGTTTATGAACCTTGGGAAGTTAATATAGCTCTCACAGATAATTACCATCTTAGGTAATGGGTTCCTTTGAGATAAGGCCCGGATTGGGTTAAATTATCAACTCCTGCAAATATTCGCATTTGTCTTATACAATAACCTTATTACCTTTAATGTAGATATGTTCTATATTGTTGTGGAGGATTCATGTTTCCTTACAATTACTTGCCTTTGGCTACACATATGTTTACAATTTTCGAGAAGGTAGAGCCTCTTCGGCTCTGGCTCCAGGGTGTAAATAGCACAAGTGCTAAAAGAAACTGGAAAACGGTCGACGTTTCGAGGAGCAAATCTGTCCCCGTTGTCAAGAATGAACAATTTGTCAAGTTTTAAATAGACTTTGAAAAGATGACAATAATAATGTCATATCGTATAATTACTGGTTATTGGTCTTTTAGGTAATTGTAATATTAAGGTGTTATTAGGTAAATAATTGATTCGTTTGTGAGGTATATATCTACAATTTGGTATTATGCGTTTGGGAAGAATTCAATGATTTGTGTTAAAAGATTTAGTTAATTTTTAAATGACCCTTATCAACTTCAGTTTTTAGCAAAGGTAACTAAACTACAGAAGTTCAAGCAACACATACATCTTTATTTAATAAAATTAAAGCACTTTCTTTAATCTTATGGTTCCTTTGCCAAAATACTTGAAGCGTTCCATTGTATTCTGTGATTGTTATCAAATGCATGTTGACAAATATGTGATTTGTGGAATTGTGTACTTTTAATATAAGTTTGGAGTTCTTTTATACGTTTTGATAGTGGTCTACAGGTTTCACTTATATAAAATTTATTGCGTTCACATGGTATCCTATAGATAACATTTTAGTAATTTCATTTTCTTTGAGTGGTTTTGTTTTTGTTAGTTTGGATTTAAGAGTGTTTTCTGTTTTGAAAATAGTACGAATTTAAAATTTATTACCTATTCGTTTTATTTTGTCTGATAAACCAGGAATATAGTAATATGGAATAAAGAGGTTCGTAATAGGTCTATTTTCATTTTATCTAATATTTGGTTGTCCAAACTCAATAAAGCATTTTTGAATTAAATCAATAGGATAGTTATTATTAATCAAAACATTGGTTAAAAGTTCTTTTTCTGTGTTGAAATTTTGATTATTACAAATTATTTTTATTCGATTATATAGACTTTTTACGACCCCCTTTTTGACAATTATTGGGTGATTTGATTTAAAATTTAAATATCTGTTTGTACGTGTAGGTTTTCTGCATATTTTTGTTTCGAAACTATTCAAATCTTTTTTTATAAGAATGTCAAGGAATGAAAGTTGTTCATTAATTTCTTTTTCTATAGTGAATTGGATTGTAGCTTCTTTGGTGTTAATATGATTTAGAAAATCGTTAAGAAAATGTTCGATATATGGATAAATTGAAAAAAAATCATCTATATCAAATTAAAGGTTTATATTGATAATTTTGAACAAAATTTAATTCATAATTTTCCATAAAAATAATACTTAATAAAGGTGATAAAGGGGAACACATAGCCATACCATTGTTGTGTTGATAGTAGTTGTTATTGTATTGAAAATATGCAGTTTTTACGCAAAAAGTAATTAAGTCAAGTATGGTGTCAAAAATACATAAACTAAATATACCTCTACGTCTAATAGTAAGCTGTATAAATTCACCAACACACCCAATTGCTAAATATCTACTCAACATTCTTAATCCACTTGCAAACAACACTAGCTCATATATAAGAAATTCACAACATTTTTTAGAAAAACTATCACAAATTAATTTAAATCCTAACGATACTCTGGAGAGTTTTGATGTTGTTAGTCTTTTTAGAACGTACCTGTTAATAAAACTTTAGATATTCTAAGAAACAAATTAGTAAATGATACTAACCTTGGTGAACGTACAAAACTTAATATTGACACCATACTCGACTTACTTACTTTTTGCGTAAAAACTACATATTTTCAATACAATATCAACTACTATCAAGAAAACAATGGTATGGCTATGGGTTCCCCTTTATCACCTTTATTAAGTAATATTTTTCTGGAAAATTTTGAATTAAATTTTGTTCAAAATTATCAATATAAACCTTTAATTTGGTGGCGTTATATAGGTACATTGATTTGTATAGGAGTGGATAACCAATAAATAGACCAAACATGGCAAATTTACGACCGCGAAATGTAAACAAAACAATTCCTATTTTGCCTTGCGCATTAGAGAATTAGTGGGCGCCATCTGTTGCAGTGTGAAGGCCATTAGGCAGGCCCGGACTCGTACTCGTGTGATTATGAACGAAAGTAATTATTTCACCAAATATTCAGTAGAGTAGTCTTGCCGATTGTGAAATGGGCCAGTTAGCATAGTGAAACAAACAATAAGGTATAAATAAGATACTTATAATAATTATACTTACTTGAAATAGGAAATCCCGGGTATTTTGCCTCTACTGCTACAAAACACAACTATACACTTTCGGGATTCTATTTTGGTAGCATTGCCCATTGTTTATGTGCGTAATGTTCAATTAAAATGAAAATCAAAATAGGGTACGTACAAACCACAGACGTGAACCACTAAACTAAAACTAATTAAGCAACTACAAACACTAGGTCCAAATAAAGTCAATAAAAAATAAAGTATTCGAATTATCAACACAAAACGCCGCGCCGTCAAAACGAAAACACGTCAAAGACAAAAACGAAGTTCGGTTCTGATCGACGCCTGCTGAGACGGCAAGTGTTTTAGTGCGCATGACAAAACGGAATCTTCTTTGTTTATATTTTTCGATTTTGCGTCGATTTTGTCATGCGCAGAAACCCGTTTTTTCGCCCATAGGTTGCCACTTTTGAATAGTGCAACAGGCGGCTATTGCTTATCCACTCCTATACAAATCAATGGTTATATAGATGACATTTTTTCAATTGATCCATACAACGAACATTTTCTTAATGATTTTTTAAATCATATTAACACCAAAGAAGCTACAATCCATTTCACTATAGAAAAAGAAATTCACGAACAACTTTCATTTCTTGACATTCTTATAAAAAAGACTTGAATAGTTTGGGTTAAATATATGCAGAAAACCTACACATACAAACATATATTTAAATTTTCAATCAAATCACCCAATAATTGTCAAAAAGTGGGTCGTAAAAAGTCTATATGATCGAATGAAAATAATTTGTAATAATCAAAATTTCAACACAGAAATAGAATTTATAACCAATGTTTTGATTAATAATAATTATCCTATTGATTTAATTTAAAAATGCTTTTATTGAGTTTGAACAACCAAATATTAGACATAATCAAAATAGACCTATTTCGAACCTCTTTATTCCATATATTCCTGGTTTATATAGGTAATACATTTAACATTCGTACTATTTTCGAAACAGAAAACACTCTTAGATTCAAACTAACAAAATGAAAACCACTCAATAAAAATGAAATTACTAAAAATATTATCTATAAGATACCATGAATGCAATACATTTTATGTAGGTGAAACCTGTAGACCGTTATGAAAACGTATAAAAGAACACCAAACTTATATTAAAAAGACACAATTTCACAAATAAAATATTTGTCAACCTGCGTTTGATAACAATCACAGAATACAACATGGTTAGCGAAACTCGCATCGAGTGCAATAATTCTGTTTTGGTATTGTGGATAAAACTCCGGTTTATTGAATTATTCCAAAACGCGTAACACCAAAGTGTAGATATATAACACATCACAAACGAATCAATTATTTACCTAATAACACCTCAATATTACAATTACCTAAAATACCATACCATAATTATACGATATGACATTATTATTGTCATCTTGTCAAAGTCTATTCAAAACTTAACAAACCTTTTTTTTCAGTTTCTTTTAGGTTTTTCAGCTTTGTTAGGGTCACTAAACCAGCACTTGTGCTGTTTACACCCTGGAGCCAGAGCCGAAGAGGTTCTACCTTCTCGAAAATTGTAACCATATGTGGAGCCAAAGGCAAACAATTGTATAAACTTATTACCTTTAGATAGAAATAGCATATTTCATTACCAGTCCGAAAACTAGGCTTTTCCGGTGCGCTCATGATAGTTTCGGAAGTCGTGCAAGCACAGGAAAAGCTGTTTCTGGACGTGTAATGAACGATATTTTTCATAATATCTCTCTGAAATCAAAACATAAGCCAAGATCTTATTTAACTGAAATACCTGTCGATTTGAAATGTTTACGATTTTTTAGTACTGTTGACTATTTAGTCATGTCTGTGAACTGTACTAAGATTGCAGGCGGCTTGGCGGGGTCGGGATTTTTGGATTCTACGCGATAACAACGCTTTATATCGCGAATACATAAGTTGCCTGCTTTCATTGTCGTTGCAAAAAACTTTAGCACGGCATCCGAAAGATTATCGTCCTTCCCGATCGCCATTCCAAAGATGCGGACGATGCGCCCTTTGGAAAACTGCTCTAGGGAGTCGAGCAAATTTTTCAACTGAAGATTTTCTACTTATAGGTCAAGCACCCTTTGCTCCATCGTGATAGAGCGCTCCTGAAGGCTCCCCATGGCGTCCTGAAATTTAGATTCGATTTTCTTAGAAATCGTATCTGCCATTTGAGCAAACTGAGTTCGAAGCTGATTTGATATAGATGGGCGAACTTCATTACTTATGATGCGCTGGATTTCTTCAATGTCGCTTCTTGTTAAAACCATTTTTCACCGATTATAGGCAATTAGGATAAAATTAGCTCATGACCAGCAAAGCAAACACTCCCCAACACACTCAGAAGGCAAAAAATATATAAGTTGGCAATTAATTAGCACCTTAACTCCCCGAAATTCGTAAAAATAGACCGCAGCACGCACGTAGCTTATTGATTACAGTAACGCGATCACATCAACCATGATATTTTAGGAAGAGCCGTTGATGTCCGACATCTGCTGCACGAAGATCAGTATATTTTCGATAAAAATCCAAATAAAATTTTTCAACGATAGTGAAGTTTCGTGGTACCTTGGTTTTGGTATCTGATATTTTAAAAACTAATGAAGTATCCATGTATCCATATCTTCCACGTTATCAAAAGTCAACTGACAAAGCTCCTCCCAGCGGCAGGCACCAAATACTCCTACAATCGTAGCTACTTTCATCAGAAAGTACTCATCGTCCGGTGCGCACTTCAGAAACTGTTCAATTTGGTCTCTAGTAAAAATTTTGATTTTTTGGCCTGGTAACCCTCTTGTTGACGCTTCAAGTAGGTAATCAGTTTAAAATGTTTGCTGATATCTACGTCGTTATTTACACGTAGCATAGCTTTGAACATTGAATAATGGGACCAAAGAGAAGATGACTCCCATACCTTTGCCTTTTCCTCAAAATAGGCCAGGAATATGTTTTCGGAATACTTCCCAGGAACGCCTTTGTTTCACACCATTTTATAAATTTATTATGAGCAATCTCATATTGAATTCTTGATTTTCGTGGCATTAAATCCAAAGTAGCTCTTTTAGTAGCTTCTTCTATGTCTTTAAGTGGATCGATTTCTTGTATTTCTTGCATTTTTGGCTAATCACAACAGCCAGCGCTAGCGTTTTAATAAAACTGACAGGTCCTTTCAAATTTTCAATTTTTCTGTAAATAAATCAGCCAACAATGATGTTTGCTGGTTTTTATTTACAAATAAATATAGTTTGATAATAATTTAATATAAATATGCGATGCTATTAGAAACTAAGAGATTCTAAACATGAAATTTTTATTTATTGTACCTATGTTTTTTATTGCCGTGTGTAGAAAAAATATTGTATGATATTTGTGTTAAAAGTATTTTTAAGGCACTCATGTGGTTTGCAGAACTCGCTTCGCTCGTTCTGAAAATTTCCACATGCGTGCCTTAAAAATTTACTTTTATCACATATATAAATAACTATTAAGAACGTGGCGTCGGCTTAAAATTAGTATAACAAACAAAGTTTAACATTAAGAACTTATTGCGTAGTCTAAAGGACAAAATTGAAATATTGAAAAAAATTAAATTTACGAAATTGGATGCATGGATTTTAACCAAAATCTGTTGGGCAAACTACAAGATCTATACAAGCGAGATTCAAAAAACACATAGCATATTTAAAGTATGGTAGAACAGAAAAACCAAGTGTTGCCGAGAATGCTTCTGAAAATTGTCATTGAATAACAATTCAAAATTAATTCATAATATATCTGATAGGAGATTATTAGACGCATACGAAAGTATGGAAATTATTAAATGTAATAATAGTTTAAATAAAGATAGAGGGCCTATTCCGTATAGTCCATTGTATTAGTTGATCGAGCGTGACTAGTAGGATTGGTTGTTTTTGGTTTCGCTTTATTAAGCAAACAGATAATATAATATAAGATAGAGTTAGATAGACTTTAAGTTTAGGTTTAATCATTTCCCGATGATGCTAATTCCGTTAGCGAAATGTCCGTCGAGTACAAAAATTCTGTTTCGGTATTGTGGATAAAACTCTGCTTTAGTGCATTTTGCCTAAGGTTCCAAACCTCAACTTAGTAAAGGTGTTATTGGAAGCTATAAAGAAGAAAACTTCAAAAAGGCATAAGCAATCGAAAAATTATGCGAAGGACATGGTCATAGTGTTTTACGGCTTGGCCCCTATTAATTCAGCAGATATAAGAAAATTTGTAGATGCAGGAAATGATAGTGGTATACATGTCCAGCATAATATTGTATTTTACCGATCATTCTCCTCATTATAATGACGTTAAATTCGGATTCCGGCTCTGAGAATTCGCATAATGAATTCTGATTATTCCTCAAATTTCCAGATGAATAAACATTTATCCATTTATCGAATGATAAGTTTTTTATTTTTGCACTGTTCTATAATATTGACTTAAAAATAGGCGTGCTTCAAACAAAATCATACGTACTACGTGCAGGTTTGTTAAAACCGCAAATAATTTATTTTTTAATTATTGAATGCTCGTTGGCTCGCTTAATAAGGGATATGTCACCTTAATGGGTTTTATGTCACTCCCTAAAGACATTCAAACATTTCAAGCATCAACCAAACTGTATTTTTATACCTATAATCGACACAAGTTTACAAGTAGATACATGGATACGGAAACCAAGCTATTCCTGATAACATATGTGAAAACAAGTACAAGCAAATACGTGCTACGAAAAACAAGTGATATTTATTTAATGTACTTAAATTTACCGCATCAAATTAAGCCTGGTGAAAAACATCAATACCTGAAAGTTGATTATCATAAAATTTATCCATTGGATCTTCATACGAATTAGAGTATACTGTTTTTTTTTCTAGTTTCATTAGAGTGGCTTGATTGAATCTTGGGAATATTTCTTAATTTCTATATACTGCTTAGTTTTCAAACTTCCAGTACGTTAATCTAACGAGTTATTAACAAAACGAAGGAAAAATGTTTCTAGTTATTAGGCTGTTTCTTTTTACTATAATTGACTGTGAAAATCAAACCTATTTTTCTGCCGTTTTTGCAAAAATTTCTACTTTACTTTGTCTTCTTCAGAACAACGCTATCTGATGAATAGATGGCTCTTGTATTCAGTAAAATTATGAAAGGAAACCAGAATAAAATTTAGGTTGTTTGCCTTCAAGTCGTACAACAGTTATATTTTTGAGTAAAACTTGCTTTGCATTCATCGGCCGGAAGCATAGTTAACGACCTCACTTGAACAGAGGAAGACTAATACTGACACATTCAATGATAACCTTGTTTATATGTATGTGATTGGAAGTGGGACTAGTGTGTAGCTGATGAAGGAATGATATGTGGAATGAGTGGATTGTTGGTGAAGTCAAAGATAGGAGTATGCTATGGATTAATTTGCTGCTGGTTAGGGGCACAAAAAGTGAAAGGGAAAAGAGGTAAATAATGGGAAAGATTGGAAGTTTCTCGATAGATCTGGAGTTTAAGTGCATCACAATGGATCTGATACATACCATTATACTCTACTCAGAAAAGAAACCGACCAGAGGTATATATTAGTAGATAGTTCTCTGAATGGAAATTTAGACTAAAACATTGGTTATTTTAGACTAAAAAATCATTAATAGTATTAAAATTTTAATCAGAAAATACAATTAAACCATAACAATACATTTTTAATTTTTCTTGTGGTTTTAATGTTGACAAATGGATCTGCTTAACGATTAAACTCATCAAATATTTTCTTCCTGTAGTTTCACAATGACAATCCATGTTGTTCCAACAGCTCTTTTCATTATAGTCGAAACCGCCTGTCCTTTTTGTATTTGAGTCTGAGGTTTGTGCTTCATTTTATTAGCACTAGTTCGCGTAAATCTATTAATTTTTGTCTAATTGTTAACAATACAAGTACTGAATAACGTTCTCTGAGTCTGCCAAAGATGAATTTTACCGCAGAGAGAATCTTGAAATCTGTGACTTCATCGAGTTGAATTGATGGAGTATTTGTCATTTTTGATACACGTAGGTTATGCCACTTTTGAGGTGCGGTAATCTACAATCTCGTAATGACCGCTTTTTCAATTGACTTTAATGGGCGCATTAAAACTTTTGAATTTCAGCAGTAAAAAACAATTTTGTGCTACAGTTATTTACTCCAAGCATCGTGCTATTTGCATTATTCTTATGGTATTTTAGGTAGAAGATCGCCTCATAAAGATAAAACATCTTATTTGGATGATAGGAGCTATAAAGCAACATCTGATGAATCTAGTACAGGACGAGAATATACGGTTGGTCAAACATCACCAAGAAAGGCAAGGAAAAATAAGGAGAGTTCCAGGAGAAAATCTTTATCACGATCTTCAACAAATCAAGGAAACAAAAAAAAAACAGATCTTGATTATCAACCTTCCAGTTTACCTGGAAGTTTATCTAGGAGAAAATCTACTAAAACATCAAACTGTTTGAAGCCAGAAATTATGACAACTAAAAACTTAAGGTAAGCATAAAGCAATGTTTTAATATGCATAGGTTCATTTTGATAGCATGTTCTGCTATCTCACTACTGTTTCCCAATTATAGTGTATGAATCAAAATCCTTTCTATTCCCTATTTTATTTTTTTAAACAGAAAGCAGTGGCGGTGATGCATACGATGCATAAGCAGAGTAACTCAGTAAGCATTAGTTACGGGCTCAAACCCTTAGGTCCAGTTTCATAATCACTTACACATCTCGTACGTCGGACTTCTCGGGCATTGCAATTAGTTGGGTATTCAGCATCATACAATAAAAAAATTAAAACATTCTTCCAATTGATCAGTGCGTTCATTGCGCTTGTCACAGCCACATTTTAATAATACTAGATAGTATGCATGGTTGCAAACTGATTGAGACAGTGTTACTCTTTTTAAAATTCCCTATTTTTGCCTTTGCAATATTAACCATTACAAGAGTAAGTTGGACGCAGTATCAAAATAAAATTGCACCGAACAACTTGACATCTGTCGATGGTCAACCCAAAAAAAAACACTAAAAAACTTTCCCTACGCTGGCGTTGCTTACAGATATAGAAAACGTTATCAAAAATTATTTTTGAATACAAAAATTTGCAAAAAAGAAATTTAGACATTAGCGAAGTAGCGAAAACATTATCTCGTACAAAAATACATTGGCAACATCTCATCCCAAAATGTTAGGTTTGACAAGATAATGTGCAACAGAATGAAGTTTCCAAGCAAAACGACAACTAAAGCAGAATTAGCCTATATACAGTTCGCCACTAAGTGACAGCTAAGAGACAAGCAAGTGTACATGCAGGGCTATAAGTATACAAAATGTCTTCGTTTAATTTAAAAGCCAAGGCAAATAGTTTTAAAATTTTAAGATTCACTTGTTCGTAAAGACATGACTCTTCGAAGTTCAGTTTTAAAATGTGCTAATATAACGAGAGTATATCTACAATTTATAGACTTTCTAAGGAAAAGAAAAGTGGAATTGTGAATTAGGCCAAATCATCTCCAGGAGGAAAATCATTAGATAGGGATGACTGTTCATAAAACATAATAACTTCAAACAAGAAATGCCAACTCTTAAAAAAGTTCTGAAAGTTATCAAGGAAGGCGAGAAATCTGCCCGACATAATATGAAAAACCAAATTGTGGACTTGGGAAAAGCAAAATCGGATCTCCAGACTTATTGACAGGGAAGAAATAATATGTTGTAAAACAATATTTGCTGAACATGAGAAAATACCACAGAAAAAAAACACATTCTTATCTGGTCAAAACATTGCTGGATGAAGGACAGACAGTACACAAAATATAGCTTGCCATATCAACAATATAAGAACATTACAAGTTCTCGTTAAGCATTCTTAGAAAGATTGTCGACAGGTTTAAAACACCTACCACACCACTAATTATTACCCATATTGGAATGATGTTTGAATCGACAACTACCAAAGATTACCATAAAGAAGTGTGGGCGCATGTATTTGAAGGATATTTTCGTCAAATAATATAGTTAATTTGGGAAAACTCTGACATCATTTTGGATAATACCAATCCAATTATCATTCCCGACTGGTGGGAAAATTGACAAAAGCTTCGTAAAAAAAGCGTTAATATTAGTTGGTTATCCCGAAAAATAAGTTGAGATTTAGAGGCTTCGGCAAAATGCACTACAACATAGTTTTATCCACAATACCGAAACATTGTTTTTTTTAATCATCTCCTGATGGTTAACGAATCGTGCGTCGAGTGCAAAAACTCTGTTTCGGTATTGTGGATAAAATTGTGTTGTAGTATCCTTAAAACTGACTTCTTTTGCAAACAATTTACTAAAGTAGGATAATGACTGAATAAAGAAGAGTTCAAGACGGACAACTGTCAACTAAATTCCATCTAACCTATACGGGCGCAGATAAAAGCGTTCATAGGTAGGAACAATTCAACTAAAGAACTTCTCAATATATCGCTAAAATATAATTAAAATTACCCTGATTTACAACTACTTCTGCCTTCTCCGTATTTTTGTAGGTACTCATTTGCAACTCGTCGACCGCAGCGATGCATATTTTTTGACAACATTGTTGTCTAATGTTTTTAGTAAGCAAAATGAGATTGATGCGTATATTAATATTGTCGAAAATACATATGAGGAGCCTTTTGATAATATGTACTCATTTTAAATTATGTATTTAATTTAACGGTACTTGCAAGTGTATTGATATAATATTTTAATAATTTGTAATATTTATACGTCAAATTAATCAGCTTCGGTGATTTTGATTTAGGAAATGAAAAAATATATTTGTACGATGTTAGAAAATATCCATGTTCAAATTAGCAATAAAATTGACAAAATTGTTAATATGTTACAAGTAACAAAATTCAAATAATAAAACAATTTCAAAGTATTTAACGTTTTTAAGCGAAAGTAGAAAATTCGTTTCATTTCATCTAAACCAATAACGTATTTCATGAATTTATTATAAAAGGAGTCCCCTCAAGGTGGCCTCATAAAAGCCATTCTAGTTGTTCCCTCCAACACATAAGTCTCTGACGGGCCAAAAAATACAATAAAATCCTAGGCCCACATTATAAAAAAATAGTTGATTATGAGCCCCCGAAGACGAAAAAAAGCTTTAACATAGGCTCGTACCATTAATGAGATTAATTTAAAGGGTGCGATCGTGACTTAAGTTGTCGCTTCGTTTGATACGTATGAATCTCATGTTTATTGAATGAGTCGCAACGGCCATGATATCTTTCGTCAAGCATTGAATCGTCCATATAAAATAATATTGTAAACAAAACACATCCTAAGACATCCTTAAACTCTTTCAGCACACATTCGAAGAGGTCTGATTCTCACAAAAGCTTTACCGCTTCAATTAAAGAAACAGCAACACTAAAAGCTTTAAGTGCCGAATCACTACGATCAGTGAGTCCCGGAAGTGATAGTGTATTCTACAGCGATCCAAGTAGTCTAACTTTTGATCATCAAATTCATTGTCTACATTGTGGGAAAGAGGTATTATATTTTTTCCTTAAATTGAGCATTGTATAACATAGTCCAATTGCATATTATATTATTTACACACAATAACTATTAAATATGAGGCACCAACTTTTGCATGATAAATATAAGAAGACGAGAAAAAATGTATTTGTGACTGCCGGTCTTCTCGAATTGACTGGTATTAAGCAAAAGGGACCAAATCCACTTAAACCCTAAAGTGAGAAATTGGCGAATACAAGTTAAGTGTAGGTGTTCATTCGCTGCTATGTGCTTATTATTAATTTTATTTTGCATTTTTAAACATTACAGTCCATACTGTTAATGAATATAAATGTTCATATTTAGTATATTGAGCAACGATTTCTTATCGATCGAGCAGCGAGAAGGGTCACATTCTTGGCCAGCAAAGTTCCAATATTTTAATGCTATGAATTATTATTTCTGAGACCAAATGAAAAGGATGTTGTTACGATGAGGAGATAAATACGAGTTAGCAACAAATAGGAGACATTATTAACGTTTGAATAACTGAAGAGTGATCCACAAGTAGTTATAAAATGAGTTATGTAGTAAACACTACGTAGCAGAAAATGCCAGAAACCTATTATTGGCGGTCATTTAGAAAACATAATGTAACATTCATAGTATAAAAATATGCTTTTTGGAAAAAAGTTGCATGGACGGCAGATAACTATTCCAATTTTTAAGAATTTTATGAGTTTCATATTTTTTGGCTGGTTCGAACCTAAAATTTTCATATCTTGAACTGAATGATTGGTGTAATAGTGACCAGATATAGATTTATTTATTCATAGCTAAATGATATTTGGCAGGTATCATATTACAGGAGGGCGTTTTGATGAAATTAAAACCTAAATGTGTAAAAAAGCATGTATATGTTTAGAAAAGAAATCTTTTAGGAGGTATACCTACCGCCAAAAAAAAATTAATGAAAGGTTTTTTTTTTAAATATATGCACTGTATTACGTTTTTTTTTCTAAAACTATCCAAATATATATTTTTTTCGTTTAGTTCTTGAACTTTTATGTTTTTAAGATGTGGTTATTAAGTATAGATAGAAGATTAAAACTACAACAACGGAAGAAATTTACTCAAAGGATATAAGAAGTATCTCTGTAATAATTCGCATAAATCAAAAATATATAGCAGAAATACAAACACCTAAATAACACTTATCCATCATATGGCTATGGACATTTTGTTATAACTTCTGTATATAATATGTAGTGGAATATCAGAAATAATTTCAGATGAAAGTAATAAAAAATAACGATCTTACGTTATTATCAAAACTTCCAAAGCAGGATAGAGTTTGAAGATAGACGTACTTGGAGGTAACCCATTACTTCCATTGGTGGGAACCCGACAAAACCTACTGGTTTTTTGTTTAGCTAAACAGTTTACTAAAAGCTGGAATTAATTAGTCAAGTTGTTTACACGATAAAACTAACTAAATTTAGTTACTTGATATAGTAACTTGCTTTAGCTACTTTGCACGTATAAATTCGCCATAATATTACTTTTTCTTCATTTAATTAATAGGTTTTCTATGTATGTAATTAACGATGTATTTCTGGATATTATGTATTGTATGCATATTATTAGTAGACACTTAATTACATAACTTCTCCACCCAGACTATTTCAATGAAATCCCGTTTTCATCACGTTTATATAAAAGGTAACTAAATGAATTTTTTGTCTAGTTTAATACAATAATCGTACGAAAGAAAAACACCGTATTTGAATAATAAAAATGGCATGTTGGAACGAGTAGGTCTTCAGTTTTGATACAGGAATAATTCGCATAAATCAAAAATATATAGCAGAAATACAAACACCTAAATAACACTTATCCATCATATGGCTATGGACATTTTGTTATAACTTCTGTATATAATATGTAGTGGAATATCAGAAATAATTTCAGATGAAAGTAATAAAAAATAACGATCTTACGTTATTATCAAAACTTCCAAAGCAGGATAGTGTTTAAAGATAGACATACTTGGAGGTAATCCATTACTTCCGTTGGTGGGAACCCGACAAAACCTATTGGTTTTTTGTTTAGCTAAACAGCTTACTAAAAGCTGGAATTAATCAGTCAAGTTGTTTACACGATAAAACTAACTAAATTTAGTTACTTGATATAGTAACTTGCGTTAGCTACTTTGCACGTATAAATGCGCCATAATATTACTTTTTCTTCATTTAATTAATAGGTTTTCTATGTATGTAATTAACGATGCATTTCTGAATATTATGTATTGTATGCATATTATTAGTAGACACTTAATTACATAACTTCTCCACCCAGACTATTTCAATGAAATCCCGTTTTTATCACGTTTATATAAAAGGTAACTAAATGAATTTTTTGTCTAGTTTAATACAATAATCGTACGAGAGAAAAACACCGTATTTGAATATTAAAAATGGCATGTTGGAACGAGTAGTAGGTCTTCAGTTTTGATACATGAAGATATAAATCAGAAAACTAATATCAAAGAATAAAAAAATGTAATAATAATATTTGATTTCAGCAAGAAAATACCTCAAAATATTTTTATTATTGAATGGCAAACATTATTTTCGCTCACAATGAAGCGCCATTGTCTTAAACTTGTCATTTGGTATACAGGTATACAGCGTTGATTCGTAGGAACCCATTTAGGTACAGAAATAAGAAAGAAGTTTGCTAATGTTTAAATAAGCTTAGCGTGTGGCTAATAAATTATCTAGAGTAGTATACCAAAACCAACACCCTAATACCAAAGCATAAATATTACAGGTTGACGTACATACCGATGATGCAGATGAGAGCGTGAGCAGTAACGACAAACAGCCAGATATCGTGCAACCGCCTGCAGGTTTCGAGGACTTTCCTAAAGCAAAAGTAGGAAGATTATTTAAAAAATTGGATAAGCGATTGAAATCCGAAGAAAAAGGACAAAACGAACACAGACGTCATAGATATAGGCAAGACATGAGAGCAAAGGTAACGGAAGGCCGATACGGCCGATCCATTGCATTACATATATATTAGTTCATTCAGATTTTAATATAATATTTATTAATAATAAATATACACCTCCAGAACGGCCCCTCCAAATCCACTGATATAGGCAATTAAATGGCTACACAAAATACAGGAGAGTATTTGCACTTTACAATCAAATCTGGCAATGATGCACCTGAATCATCAAATTTCAAATGAGCCGTATCTGATTTATAATCGTTCTTGTAGTCGTAAAAAACCGCGGGGTAAATTAAATCAAAATCATCCGCAAGCGTCCTTAAACTGTACTATCCGCATCAATTTTAGGTGGAGAGGATGGATTTTTCGAGTTGTTATGGAATTTTTTTCCCAATTAGTGTAGAACCAGTTTCAGCAGCAGCGGAAAGTTATTAGAATCCTAAATTACTGTAATTTTTTTTATTATTAATTAAACATATTACCTTGATTCTGATACGTTATTACGTTTCAGCCTGCTATTTCTGATTGTCAATATATGCCATATTAACTTTTTTTAATTCTTAATTTACATAGTGACATTTTGGAACACAAACTACGCTGTGTGGTCTTTGGGACTCCCATTTATTGACAACAGATAATGACATTTAGTGATGCGCTTTCAAATTTTTGTTATTTCAGGGTGAAAAGGGCATTCCATGAGAGACACTAATGAACAAAATGAACTTTATTTTAATAATAATTCTAGGGATAATTAGTACACTGCTTTTAGATGTTTCAAAATAATTTAATGAGATATTTTTCTCTACATATGTTTCGGCTTGATGAGGCCTTTATCACTCTTGATAAAGTCCTCATCAAGCCGAAACATATGTAGAGAAAAATATTTCATTAAATTATTTTGAAACATCTAAATGCAGTGTACTAATTAACCCTAGTATTATTATTATTCAACGATGTTTCACAAGGATCCTACCGCCGAAACTATTCATAGTATTTATTTTAATATTTTACTATAAAACTAAAATAACAGGTATTCTGTTACACAAAAATGAACATTTGTTTCTAAATGCGTACACAATTTTATTTGAATGTACTTTTTAAACTATTCAGCTGTTGTGGCCCGTCGATAGTAGTACGTGACTACAAAAAAAAATGATGGACCAAAAGTTATTTGTACAAAAGCTGCAAATGTTACTTACCATTTTTCTTTCATTTATTCACTTTCACCGACATCAACGCGACAGTTTTGGCGGATCTTCTTGCTGCATTGCAAGCAGATTGGCTTCTTGCATTTTCTACATAAGTAAGACGTCTTCCTCCGTAATTTTGCGTTGCAACGTGAGCAGTATTTTCTTAAATTTCTAGGTAGAACTTCTGGCTCTTCGACGTTTGTCGTTCGGCTGCAATTCCTAGTATATCCTGGTAAGCGAGGGTTGGCGGCTCTTTCGATGAGAAGAGGCATTTTCAAAAATCTTGATAACAATTGTCTGTTTCTATGCGACTGATGAATTATATAAGCATTCAAGCCACTCATATCAACAATTCTGTAAAAAATGGCCATTTGCCAACGTCTTGTGTGTCTGCTACATGAATATTTGGAACATTTCTCGTTCACGGCATCCACACCTGATTTTGCATTGTTGTAAAACTTATTTATTTCTTGCCCTCCGTAACTGGGTCAACATCCTTCGTATGGTGCATGGATGAAAGTAGAGCAACGGCTGTACCCTTCTTCGGTACTACCGATAATAGAGTTGTTGATTTACTAAGGCCATAGAGATAGAATCCCACTTCTCTTGTTCTTGAAGGAAGGACTAAAACGGAGTTTTATCCACAATACCGGAACAGAATTAGTGCACTCGGCGCGCGTTTCGATAACCATGTTAGCATCATCAGGATGATGCTAACATGGTTATCGAAACGCGCACCGAGTGCACTAATTCTGTTTCAGTATTGTGGATAAAACTCCATTTTAGTGCATTTTGCCGAAGGTTCCAAACCCCAACCTACTTGAAGGAAGGAATTCAAGAGGTATATCACGCTTATTTTTTTCGTGTACCAGCGTACGTGAGCTTATTTTTCAACAAAATATCCACTAGTTCAATTGAACAGTACCAACTATTATAGCCCGTGGTGATATTAGTGTTGGTTCCAAAGATTGACTTGCAAAGGCGAATAACTGCTTGTGTTGGAATAGCCAGCTTCTTTTCTTCATCAGTAAAGTCTCTCAAAGTATCGCTCCCTTTACTACAGTATTTATAGGTACTGCAGACATAGTGAGACCTGGCTAAGCATTGCACTTTCGGCCCATATTTTTCGGGTAATCTCGTCTACAGTGGCATTGGTACCCAATGCAAAAGCAGCCTGAGAATTTTTGTTGAATTTGTCCAACATTCTTGATATAGCTGCTGCTGCATCGAGTTTCGTTCGTTCCTTTATTTCGTTACGTGTATCAAATCGAAGACATGTCAGAAGAACTTGAAACCTACGGGCTGAAAAAAATTGTCTAAAAATTTCCCGTTCAGTCCCATCTATGGCAAACATAGCTTCTATACTTTCGATATTTGATTTGAATACAGACGTCAAGCGTAAAATTCCAAGGAAACAATTTATTTCAATTATGTTAGTGTCTCAAAACTCAGTGCGATTCTCATTAGAAGCCTTCTGTCTGTACTGTTGTAATTTCAGATTAGTGTAATGTACCGTAATTCCTAACATTTCATGAGTAAATTTTTTTCCAGGCGTCAATTGGCTCTATATTTTCGCCAGCTCTAAATACACCACGCATAGAAGGGAACCGATGACCACTTTGAACGATTTTTCCCATAATAATATGTTCTTACGTGTTGAACTGTTTCCTTTTCCAACTTTTCCTCCATTTCCTCTTCCAATTAGTTTATAACTTTTTCGACTCCCTCGGACGTATCGACTTCATCCTAGAACATTTCACTTTCGGATCCATGTTCACTGGTGATAAATTCATCCTCTTCGATACTAACTTCTTCCAAATCAAGAAATATTATCCAATTCGTCGCATCACGCCTGAACAGTTGCTTGAAACTGGGGATCACCCGACCACACTATCTTCTTACAAGTTGCAAGAAAAGTCACGAAAACTAGGTTGTTGGGTCCCAGGGACTCATACGCGCTCCGTTCGTAGGTCAAACAGTGACTGACCCAAACTAACAATTACGTCGCTCTAGTATTAGTTCAGTCAATAAAGGGGGTGTAGAGTGCGTGAGCAGGGACCTCAACGATTTCTTCAGAAAGTTGTTCTGGGTGCTTATAGAGTAAACATACTAAAAGTCCTGACGTCTAGGTGGGGAGCCGGGAGAGGGGGGGGGGGGGACACAGGAAGGTTCCAAATTGAGATTTTCGCTTATATCAGAAAAACCGTGTATCGTACGGAATTTTTTTCTTATGTGACATGAAAGCGTATGAAATTCTCTAGAACTTTCATTTTATACACCTTTTTCAAATTCGCAACCGTTTGCGAGCTACACGCTCGGGAAAAGTCAAAATAAAAAAATAAAAAAAAATTACCTCACATTTTTCATCAAACATTCCTTCAAGTCGGAAAAAAAACCTCTTTTAGGAAGTTGTAGAGGATTTAATTCCCCTTAAGAATATATATATACATATGCCAATATATCTCCAACCGGTCAACAGTTACATCAATAGTAAAATTTTTCGTAAAATTTCGTCTTTTTCAGAAGAAGCTGTCATGTGACAAACTAGCATAACATTACGTATTGGAACGTCATGCTAGTTTGTCAACCGCCCATGACGTTCAGATATGTCAAGATATGTTATGTACAGGGTTATACATTATAAATGGACACCCCCCTTAACTTGGTTATTTTTAAAGATAGAGAGATAATTTTTTTATCGACTTGTAGGTAATGATCTTAATTTTTTTATTAGTATTGAAAATATTATACATAAGCAAACGCCAATATAGTAAAAATTTTTTAATTACTGCTTTTTTGGATTTTACTTAAAATTCTAAGCATATTTTATGTATGATATTATACCTCTAGAGTTTGTAGTTTCACAGCTACAAACGGTTGAAAATCGATACTTTGGCTACTTTTCACCTTGGTAGCAAGAAGGCCATTAAAAATGGAGTAAAATGAATTTCACATTCCTATCTTAACTTTCCAAGAGCTATCTGATGGTGCTAACTGACGGTACCTACCGAGGTACCAGATTTGGTACCCATGGTACCGCCTGCCAGCTAGCACCTTCAGATAGCTCTTGAAAAGTTAAAATAGGAATGTGAAGTTCATTTTACTCCATCGCTAATGATCTGTTTGCTACCAAGGTGAAAAGTAGCCCAAGTATCGATTTTCAACTGTTTATAGTTCTGAAACTACAAACTCTAGAGGTATAACATCATACATAAAATATGCTTAGAATTTTAAGTAAAATTCAAAAATGCAATAATATATAGGGTGTTCCATTTAAAAAAATATAACTTTATATTGGCGTTTGCTTATGGGCCACCCTGTATAATATTTTATTACTAATAAAAAAATTAAGATCATTATCTACAACTACGATAAAGAAAATTATCTCTATCTTTAAAAACAACCAAGTTAAGAGGGGTGTCCGTTTATAATGAATAACCCTGTACATATTGCATTTGTCTGCATTTTACTCGTCGGCAGTGAAAGCATTGTTTCAGTTACGGTCTGGGTGTCTCACAAAACCTTTGAACAATTTTAGTGCATGTTTGGTTATTGCGGTGCTTTTATCAAACCAAATACATCTAGGCGGCTACATTCTTCAGATGAAATGAGCCAAAAATACTTGACCAAACCCAACTTACAGCAGAAGAGAAATCCACTGTCACGGGAATTTTGTCTGATTTCCTCGATGAGCCTCCCGCATTGAATGCTTTAAAAGGAAATCGAATCATCATACAGTTGGCCGGGAAATATGGGGAGAAGTTGGAACAGCTTAAAGCCAAGGGAGCTATAGCTCAGCCGTGGATCCAGTATTTCAAGATTGTTTATCTCGCCAAAGAGTATATACATGCAGAAAGATCCGGTGGTTGGGATGCGCACCTGAACTGTGTGAAAAAGATGATGATGATGTTTGAGCCTTCCGACAAGGCTGTTCAACTGTCTCAGATGAACATAGGAGTGGACGGAGGATTTCTGCTGCAAAGAGTAATTTGGCAAAAAAGCCTACGTTGCTACCATTTGTGATGGATATATCACCTACGTCAACCACCACTACCCTGGAATCAGTCACACTGAGGTGTTTAATGGGTATTCGAACTTAACCAACAGAACGAAATTAGAAGAACAGAAGCGACTATACAGACTGAAGAGGTCGGCTGACATTAATTTAACATGGAACACATCGATACCTGCGAAACAAGAAGATTTTTTGTCCAATCCTACCAACAAAAGTCAGTTCATCTCCTTACTACAGACAAAACGTCAGGAATATGGGATACAGACTCTGCAAGCCACCGATGATGCTGATGTCCTTATCGTAAAGATTGCTGTGTGCCACTTACAGTTCTGTGACTGTTGTTGGTGAGGATGTAGACCTCGCTGTTCTTTTGATAGGTCCCACTCCTCCCACCAAAGACATCCTGCTGTTAAAACCCGGCTGAGGGAAAACTAAAACAATGGTACTGTCCACACAAGAGATGCAGCAGCGTGGATTTTAACACGTCCTGTTCTTACACTCGTTTACTAGCTGCGACACAACATCTTCAACTTTATGGAAAAGCAAGGTGGGCTTCTCAAAATTGTACTTTAAGTCACAAACCATCAAGAAAGCGGCAGTTACCTTTTACAACCCCTCTTCCATTCGCGGCGACGTTGAAGAGGCTGGGAAGATGTGCTTCCTCAAATGGTATTGGCACCAGCAAGTCAGACCTCCCTCAACCAGTTCCGCTTTCAATCGTTCATCAGGTCAGTGGCAAATATTAAGCCTGGCATCAGCTCCCACTCACCAACTGAGAGCGCAGCTAAGCAGCATTCCCAGCGCACCTACCACCAAGTGCAGCAGTGACTCGGAAATGAGTTAGGAGACCCTGGTATCAATTGCAACAGAAACATTCACAAGCACCGGAGGTCTTACTGAAAACGATATTTTGCCGCAGTACCAAGGATTGTGATAGTCGCAATCGCTCAGATCCCTGCTCACGCACTCTACTCCCCTTTTTGGGCTATTCGTTGATTGGCCTATATGCTGTCGGTGGGGATATAGTAGGAAGCTGCGCGCCGCGTTGAGGTGAAAAACAAGATAAATTAATATCCATATAGTGCTGGGAGTCCCTGGGACGGTTAAGGACTAAACATAGGTGTTTAGGTTCATTTTTTGAGTAAAAATTAGTAAAATATATAAAGATTTTCCCAAAAAGTTACGGTGCCCATATGAAATAGCTATTAGGGCACTTATTATTGCTCTAATGAGATACATTATAACATTGAGATTCAATAAAGCACTGTGATAATTAACCCGATTTTTCGTTAATAGGAAGAACACTAGCGACTTGTTTGGCCATTTTCTAATATAGTTTCTTAAAAGTGGATAAAATTTCTTAAAACATCCTGGTTGAAAATTCATATTACGACCATTCTAATAGTTATTTATAATATAAGTGTCATAAAGGTTTATATTATGATACGATATGTTAAAGTTGTCAAACGAAGAGTTGCAAATTATATCAAGGGTCGTAATATGAATTTACAAGAAGAATGGTATACGACATTTTGGCTCTTTCACATGACTTGTCCGAGTTTTGTTCAGCAAACGGAATTATATTAACTATTTTTTTCCTAATTCTTCACAATAACTGCAGTTTATACAGATACCTATCTCGGTCGTTAGATTCTTGTGCATGAAAAAAGAACGTAAACAGAAATGGAGGATGGAAAATCATTATTAAAAAAGTTTTAGATCATACTTCGAACAAGACTATAAAAATGGCTTTAAGGGTTTGGACTCTGTCTTTTTAATGTTGTGTTTTTTTAATGTGTTTTAATGTTAATGTTCAAGATAATCTCGACAAATAGGATTATTGGACTAACACTTAGACCTGAATGAAGTTGAAGCAGAGACAACACCTTAAAGCATCAAAAGATAAATCAGTTTAGAAATTAGTATCTATAGACAAATGTGCAACTTTAGATGCATTTCTTTATTTGCTCTGAAAACCTCTATATCAAGGAAATACAAAAAACGAAAAAGAAAGAATATTTTTAAAAGATACCACAGGAAGTCAACCAGTAAAACTAGAAAAGTAATTGAAGCTCTAACACTTATAATTAAATACAGAAACAATAATAACAAGATACCGATAAGGAGAAGTAAACAATTGCAAAGCCTAAATCATCATGCATTCCTTTCCTTTCTTCCACGTTTCAAGAAAATAATTAATTATTCTTCAGGATGTGTAGTTCTAACCAACTTTTGTTCAACAAATCCGCTATTTCACGTGCCATCACCATATAGAGGTACTTTATTCTGGCCAAAACAAATATCCAGTGTTAGAAAAGAAATCTTATAGAAACTTACTCTCTGTAATCTGTTAATCGGACACAGTGACAATAAAACCATCCTAAAAAAATAAAAAATACGAAAAATGGAAAAAAAGATAGAAAGGTCTATTTTAAGGAAATAAGAAAGTATTATTACTAAATAGAAGATTGATCGCAAAAAAATAGTTTTGATATGAAAGATTATGACGAAGCTCCAAAATAAAAAATCGAAAATATCGAAAAATAAAAGTATGAAACCAGTGATTCCGCAAAATAAGAATAGATACCAAGTGAGAGCAGCGATGGTAATGAAAGTTTTAGTAGTGTCAGTTATGGAAGAATTATTAAGTAAAATTTAAAATAAGTTGACTTACTCGAGAACAAAAATTCTTTAATATCTAGATGTACAAGAACCTAATTAAATATATGAACTAGCCCTAAAACCATATAATATCTTTTTGCGTAAACCGATTTGAGATGTATATCCGTTACCGAGATATTTGGGAAAACATAAAAATCAAGTCCGGCCAATTAAAAGAAATAAAACGTCGTACAATCGAACGACTTGCGGCAAATTACTCAATTTGCTCACAAATCCATCTTTCTTTAACTACAATACTTTTCGAATTACGGCTGATTAAATGAAAATCTCGATTTTTTCAAAAAACAAAAATTGCATTTTTAATTCCTAACAGTTAGAGGGATCCATTTGCAATGTACGACCATTGCTTTACATTTCACTATAACGTTTTTTTTAGCACCTGCCGAAAAATTTTTTGGAAACTTTGTGTATGAAGTTTATTAATTTGTTTCCATAAAGCTCATACGACATGTTCCTATAAAAGTTCCCAAAACAACGCTTTTTTCGAAATGAAAGGCGAAAAGTTTGTTTTAAAATTACAGGGACGACAGTAAAGGTAAAACGCCATCAAAATACATACTTTTGGTAGTACGTACCCATTTGCGCTACATGCAGTCATATTTGTTAATCAAATCATAGCCGGAAGAGCTTTGATAAATACCATTAAAAGCTAAAAATAAAAAAAAACTGAACTTAACTTAACTACGCTCAAGGATTTCATCAAACATAACCCGAACGGTGGACAGACCACTGAACCTGACAAAAGAGTGAATCTGAGCCGTTCTAGCGCCGAAAAAGTTACAAAGATCGAAAAAACTTCACTAGGGAATAGAGGACAAAAACTTTTTTGAGAAAACAGAAGTTTAGGGGTCAAAGAACTTAAGGTTTTTATTTAGAATGGATTTTTTTTTATAAAAAAGCTAATCACTTGACGAGAATCTACGCTAAAAAAACTTTCAAAATTAAATTATGATGGGTTTTTTAAAGGGCGAGCTAGTTGAATTTAAAATTTTCGCCATTTCGAAATTTTCCACGACCTGTCAACACATAATATTTTATCACTGGAAAATCAAATAAGCTGGTGCAACTAAACTTTCGTTCATTAAAGATGGGTATTACGAGTACATCAGACATCATAAAAGAAAATTGCTTCAATCGGATTGAAAATGATGAATTGGTGATTTTTTTAATTTTCCGCGCCGGTTAACGCTTAGCTATTTTCAAAGAAACAATCTCAGATTCTCTATAGCTCTCCTATAAAAAAAGTCCTATAAGAATTTTCCATACGAGCGACGGATATACGAGAAACGCAGAAAATCGATGTAAAATTAAAACATGCAGAAAATCGGGAATAATAATTTCAAACGTTTATTTAGAGGACAAAAACTCTTTTGAGAAAACAGAAGTTTAGGGGTCAAAGAAATTAGGGTTTTTATTTAGAATTAATTTTTTTATGATAAAAGCTTGACGAGAATCTACGCTAAAAAAACTTTCAAAATTATATTATGATGCCTTTTTTAGAGGGCGAGCTAGTTGAATTTAAAATTTTTAGCCATTTCGAAATTTTTCACGACCTGTCAACACATAATATTTTATCACTGGAAAAGCAAGTTACCTGGTGCAATCAAACATTCGTTCATTAAAGAGGGGGATTACGAGTACATCAGACATCATAAAAGAAAATTGCTTCGATTGTAATGAAAATGATGAATTGGTGATTTTTTAAATTTTTCGCGCCGGTCAACGCATAGCTATTTTCAAAGAAACATCTCAGATTCTCTATAGTCTCCAATAAAAAAATCCTATAAGAATTTTTCATACGAGCGACGGATATACGAGAACCGAAGAAAATCGATGTAAAATTAACACATGCAGAAAATCGGGAATAATAATTATTTGAAATGTTTTATTATTTACAGTTAGCTTGGCTTTTTTGCATTATGGGAACTTGATATATTTCTACTGACATTATGTTTAGACTAAAATATATAGATTTATACATTTGATTGCGTGGAATCTCTTTAAAAAGTATTTCAAGCTGGAAAATGGACTAGCATCGGAAATTTTGGAAAATTTGATTTCGCTTTCAGCTTATCGATGCGTAAGGTTTTATTCAATGACGTAAATAAATATGTATGTCGTAGTCTCATGGTGAAATCCGCCTTTTCATGAAAAGACTAG
>MU184076.1:39004-56173 GCA_016904865.1 Pissodes strobi | reverse complement strand
TTTCCTCTCAAAATTATTAGGATTGGCATAAGAATTTTTTTTTAATGTTGTACAGGGTGTCTCAAAAAACGAAAAACTTTAGTTCCAAATGTGAAAAAATTTTATACCGGTATTTATTACTCGGCAAATTGAAAAGAGCGAAAAGCGCATTAAATCGTCAACTAATTTGTTGTATACAGGGCAATGATAAAGTTTTTTTAAATAGTTACTTAACATTTTTGATAAACGATATGGATAAATACCTTCGCAATATTTATTATTAAGCCATCAATGTAATATTTGCAGGTTAATTTACTATACAGAGTGATTAAAATATTTAGATAATTTACAACCTAATTGAAAATTTATTAAACAATCATATTAACATATTTACACATATCAAGTTTTTCAATTACTTGTAATTACACAGTAAACACGAACAAATATACATAGACGATTAAATTTCAATAAGCCCCCCGTTGTTCATCATACACCTAATAATTTTATTTCTAAAACTTCTGACGGCATTCGATAGTTGATATCCCCGTAGCCCGGCACATTCCTGAATTATTCGTCTTTTGAGGTGTTCTCTGTCTCGGGGCCGCCTTTATATACCCTTTCTTTGAGGACACCCCACAAAAAATAATCTAGTGGAGTGAAATCCGGGGACCTCGCTGGCCAATGATAAAAACGCAAATCTTGATCTGTACCTCTTAGCCACCTATTAAGCAAAATTCCTGTTCAGCCGTTGTCTAAGGTGCAATGCAAAATGTCCGGGAGCCCTATCTAGCTGAAACCTGAAACAATAAGTTTCGTCTACCGGCCAAAGGTATGTCATCCAGCATATCACTCAAATCATTTCCTTGAAAATTTAGAAACACCTCGCTGTTTACATTTTCATCAAAAAATATTGGTCCCAACAATTGTTCCCCGACTATACCACACCTCACATTTACTTTTTCAGAATATTGGTTTCGGCTCTGTATAATCCAATGAGGGTTATCCACTGACCAATAACGGGAGTTTTGAGAGCTTACGATACCGTTGGTCGTAAAAACAGCTTCACCTGAAAAAATTATTTTAAAAGGCAAACAGCGATCGTCCTCCATAACGGCTAGTAACCACTCTCAAAAATCTAGTCTCAATTCCGAGTCCCCTGGTAATAATGTAGCGTGGTTTTCGGCATTTACTTGTAGGAGTGTAAGGGCGTCAATGACGGTCTGTATTTTGTCGGGTGAGCCATCGAACTCTGCTGGGAAAATTTTGCTTGCTAAATTGAAAAATTCAGCGTTTGTCATAGCCATTTTGCAATCTGTTTGCGTATCCTCTTCTGATTCTGCTTCTTCTATGTCCTCTTCCAATACTTCAAGGTCAATGTATTCTATACACGAGGTAGGAATCTTATATAGGGCCTTCAACACTTGATACGCTCTTATTACTTTGTCCCTTATTGAAGTGAAAAGTTTTTTAACTATAAGTACTTGCTCATCGCTTAGAGTTTTGTAAACTGAACGAACAACTTTGATACATTTATTGTACAAGTTTAGTAAGTTATCACGAATTTCTGTTTTAATGCCTTCCGCTTTCGGAGTCTGTTTTTTAAGAATTCTCTTTGATTCATTGATAATAGCAATTTTTAGGTCCTGTATCCCGGACAAGGTCTCTTCCCACTTTATATCGTTCATAAAATAAAATTACTAGTATTGCGGGGATACTATGACTTATGAGGTAAAATGGTTAAATAGGTAAAATACTGTGCAAAAATGGAGCAAAAATAAAATCAATAAAATCTATACGTAATGTTACAGTCGTATGGATCCCCCAATAAATAGTCATAGTGTAATGGTATAACTATCATATGTGTAAAATAAATCGTAATAATAATCGTTATCGGAGATAATAATAGTGATAATAAATTGATAAGAATAATATAGATTATAGTAAGGATATGGTAAAACACTGCTAATAAAAAAATGGATCTCCGCTGTTAATAATAAATAGTAAAAAAAATGATACGCTGAATAAAAATGTAAAATCGTAAAATAAAATAGTTCACTGTTCAATAGTCACGCAATCACTTAGATTTTTCAAAAAAAAAATGTCTTACTCATCCTCAACTGCTGTTCTTTTGAGCTGCTAAACTTGGGCTGCCTGCGTCCTGATGACCATACTTCGAGATAGCTGTCGCTTCAGGTAAGCTGCTCTTAGCTTTAAGAATAGGACTGCCATAGCTGCTGCCACCAAAGCGTACATCGCTATTCTCATGTCCATCGGCATCCTGATTTCATCCTGCTCTCCTATGAAGTTGGAGTTCACCACACCAGTATCGGTGACCTCCGCCTGCTTAGAGTTGGATTTGCCCCTATTACACCGGATTCACTGCGGCACACTAAAACTTATGACACGCGTTGCGAATGGCAGGGTCGCCATGTAGAACTCCTTTTATGCTATTGAATAAATACTCCAGGTAACTGGAGAGTTCTGTACTATAATGTACTATAATACATCAGATGGTAAAGCTACATGATGTATATTCTTATAATCTACGTACACGTAACAATGTTACTCAGTGTCTTGTATTCTCTCTCTATATATCCTATATTGGTATAGGTTCACGGCTCGGTCGTGTATCAAAACATTGCACTGACGAGGTTGACTAAACAACCTTAGCCTTGCCGACCGTGTCAGGTATCGCGTTCATTCAAGCTAAACAATAACACTACGTGAACTGCGTAATGTAAATAACCTTCGTCTAGACCTCGGGCTAGTCGGGATCTTTAAAACATCTAATTTGTGAAATACCGAGTGTTTCTTGATACACTACATGTTCTACAGGTGTACACCCAAATTCACTAATTCTCACCTTAATCCCACAACTTTTGAAAAACTGAGAGTAAGTTATGCCGCTCAACTTTCGACTCAATTGCCAGTGGTATGAATACATACATGAGTTTGGGTGCACTTCCAAATGAAGCTTTTGCAACAATTTAATTTATAGAAAAATTTAATAATCTGTTTGATATCTTGAACTCCATATCATTAAATAATTCTTATAAATTTAAGAATGTATTTGAAAGATCTGATTCACAGTTAGAATTTTTAAACGAAACTTTGGATTTTTTTGCCAAATTTAAAGGTATTAAACAAAAATAATCAAGATTATTAAATGTTGATCTATTACAATAAGAGGTCTTCTAAAGTATAGCAAAAACTTTTAAACTGTGGGTATAAATATCTTAAAACCAGAAGACTGATTGTTTAGAAAATTTCTTTGGAAGTGAAAGGCAAGAGGGAGAGAATTGCATAATTCACACACCAATACAGTTTCAAAGTGCCTTCAGAAAATTATTTGTTCAGATTTATTTCCACTCAAATCACATGATTCGTAGGGAGGATTTAGATGATGTTCTCATTAGTTTAAAATCCATGGACATGGTAGAAATTATTAATAAGGTGTCGGAAACATCAACTGCAGCAATTTCCTTGCCTGATTGAAATTACCGTAAAGAAACCGTTTCAACACAGAATGTTTTCTATTATGTCTGTGGATATTTGAGAAAAAGATGTCTGGAAGTACATTCATGTGACATTTGCTATGCTTTTAGCAGAGAATGTACTATTATTGATGTAGATAAACGTATGTCTCATTTTAAAGCTTTTGATGCAACCAAAGGTACTTTTGGTGATTTATCATCACCACCTGAAAGGTGGGTACATTATATACAGCCTTGAAAGTATTTTCAACTCGCAGTTTGAGAACATATGTACAGGTAAAAAAAAATCTAATTATCTCGTGAATATATTTGAAAAAGTACAATTTCTCCAACAAATTTTCCCAAGCTGTTTGTATTAAAACTATTTATAAGACTAAAAATATTTTATACTTTAAAATTTAATAATAGGCATCTCAAATGTAATAGTTCTCATAAAAAAGGCATTCGGAAATTGAAAATCCTCACATGTATTGTTGAAAAAAATTATTGCATTTTTCATTTCATAATAATTTACCCTGATTTATGAAAACTTATGTAAATAGTAGCGTTTAGAGCTGTGTGTGTTCTCTTTAAGCAAAAGGGTTAAAGCATTTTTTTTAAGTTATTTGATCTAGATATGGTATTGTTAATTTTTACCGAATATATCTACCAACAGTGTAAATAGAGTACCGAGACGGAGAAGGATCGAACAAGGCCGGCGGGAATGTAGGTGCTATCTTACTCTTGAACAAGAGATATTGCTAATGTTAGACCATCAGTCAGTAATAGTTTTTTTTTCAAGCCATGCCTTATAGAGGACATAGTCAGTCATCCCTGCCTGGGATGGCTTAGTCCTGCCTTTATGTGGTAATTTCTTATTTTTGGTTGTACACGTATGTCAAAATTTGTTTATTAAACATTGAAATGAAACATTTTTTGTTGCATTTCTGCTGAAATCTACGCCGCAAATTTACTTTCAATAACGTTTGATTAATAAACATTGTTAGACTAGTGAAAATTGTTGTCTTTTATTTATATTAATAATTTAACACCATTGTGTTCATAAGAGTGAGTGTGAGGCGTATCCCTTAAGACAACTCAGGTAAGTAAGTATACTCCTGACTTACAACTCCTCAGCCTATCGATAACAGTTACAGAATTAATAAAAACTTTTTGTTTGTGCTGTTGCAAGTTTTAATTTTCCTCCTCGTTTCAAAGGTTCAAAAAATGTACCCAATACTTTAGTAAATATAACTTATCGTAATTTAAAGAATTGGAGTACTATTATTAATAACAATAAATTGCTGAAACTAGTATAATAACAAATGTCTATTTGAGAACCGCTGAAAACGTCGTACAATATATCTTTTTCTACTACCTATCAAAAACCTCTGCTACACTACACCTCTTCAATAACCTCCAAAGCAGGCGGGTGTAAGCTCAAGGTGCTGAATTTCGGTTAAAAATTCACATCAACTTAACATGATAAATGAAATACAGGGGTTCAAACTAATTGTTTAAATAAAATCCCAAGAAACTATTGAGATTCCTTTAACAATAACTCATAGAAGAAATATAAGTAACATATTTTTATGATGAAAGCCTTCAGAAATTATTATCGACAAAGGTGACAGGAAATAGGAAAAACCACTAATTATAGAAAAGCTTTAAATTGTACGCAGTCGGATTCAAATATGAAATTTGAGCAATTTTCCACTTCAAGTTTCTTATAGTGTAGTCGCAGAGTCGCTTCCTATCGAGCCAATTCATGGTTTGAGCAGTTTACAAATAGGGTGTCTTTCTGTCCTCGGCTCTGCCGGAATCGGTCCCTTGAACATCAAAGGTGCCGGCACTTTATGTCGCTACTCGTTGGTTTGTTATACTCGGGTTATACTGTAATAATGTTATTTTGTGTTGACCGCAGCCCTGCTAAGTGACCGCATCAAATCTGTCTAAAAATCAGCTGTATATTTCATTTTTTCGATATTGGTGCGGTATGTGTGGAGGCGGTCGGTTATGCTGTATTAATGGTATACTGTGTTGACCGTACCCCTGCTAAGTGACTGCATCAAATCTGCCTAGAAATTAGCTGTATATTTCAAATAATCGATATTGCGGCGGCATGTGTGGATGCGATGCGGTCAGACGCGGTTAGGCTGTAATAATGTTATTCAGTGCTGACCGCACCTCTGCTAAGTGACCACATCCAATCTGCCTAGAAATCACCTGTATATTACAAATTTTCGATATTGGGGCGGCATGTGTGAAGGCGGTCAGACGCTGTTATGCTGTAAGAATCTTATTCTGTGCTGACTGCACCCCTGCTAAGTGATCGCATCAAATCTGCCTAAATATCAGCTGTATATTTACATTTTAGGATATTGGGGCGGCATGTGTGGATGCGGTCGGACGCGATTATGCCGTAATAATGTTATTCTAATTGGCTGCACCACTGCTAAGTGACTGCATCAAATCTGTGTATATTTAATAAAAAAAATTGTTGGGCGGCAGGTGAGGGTGGTCAGATGCGGATATGCTGAAAAAATGTTTTGCTGAGTTGACCGCATCTCTGTTGAGTAACCGGAGTTCAATAAGTTATTCGTTAACGCAAAATAGGTACACTCCAAAATTATGCCTATTTTTTGTACTAAAAATAATTTATCGATAGAAATTTATTTGACTACCAGAACAATAGACGTACATATTTTGATGATCCAACAAAACGAAAATTATTATTTGATCTACCAATTATATCTGGAAAATTTAAATTTTGTATTTTATTACTAATTATAAAATGCTTAAAATTACCTAAAATAAAACTAGTTTGATATTTTATGTGAAAAATTATTCTCCCTTTACAAAATATTTTAATCGACCTGATAAAAGGAAAATGAGTCGACCGTTTTAATAAAAAAAACTATTTAAAACAATAAAACAAATGGAACAAATAGTTTTAGATCATCCCTTGTAAAACATATTGTGAACTGCTAAAATGCATAAACCTAACTAAGTAAATATCACCTTGTCCTAAGTTTGAACTTGAACTTGGAAAATGTTATATAAATATTCACTGTTAATTATAAACAACTAGAGCGTTCGACGAGAGCGATTTTAGTCCTTAACGTTGCAGCCATCAGCATTTTATTATATATAAATACGCAGGTAAACGCCAATTCATCAGAATTACGGGTCTCTCTTAACTCCGATCAATTACTTGAGTGCAAGCACACAGGTGCTTACTCTGCTAGTTGTTCTATACCGCAACCTAAATACCTGAGAGCACTTGTGCATATGTACAGGGTGATCAGATCCCCACCTAACATAGATGTACATGTACATAGGCACACGGCACCCGGGGGATTTCTAAAAAGTACTGTGTTGGCTTCAATGGACCTTATATAGATTCTCCTTGAATAATAAACTTATTTTACACTAATTCTAAACTCTATTAACGTAAAAAGTTATAATTTTGAAAAATAATGGAATCTGTCTATATGACAAAAAATTTCTTAATTCTTGACAACGAAACTGCCACCCGTTCGAGACATATCCTCTTTAATTGTAGGATGTCGCGTGATATTATCATGCGTTTGAGTTTATCACCAAACATACCGCCCAACTTGAAATATTTATTTCAACTAACAATATCCAACTCAATAAAGTCTAATTTTAATGTTTAACAACTTGCTTCTATGGGCAATACGCACAATTTGGTTACCGCATGTTTGCAAATCGAACGATCACTACACTGGACTGTAACCACCCGTGTAATATTGTCTGAGCCAGTTGCAGTTCAATCACACGTCCAACCTTCCATTTGAAGACCGGTACATTGTCCTCTTTAATAATGACTAAACTGCCAACCTTTAGCAAATTTAGAAACTCCTTCCTCCATCTTACTCGCAGCTGTAATTCGGAGATATACTCATGATTTCGCCTTTTCCAGAACTGCAGAACCATCTGCTGTAAATATTGGAACTTGCGAAGGCGGGTTTCGGGAACATTGTTATAATCTTCTTCAGGAATAGATGTGAGTGATTTTCCAATCAGAAAATAAGCTGGAGAAAGGCGGGTTGTATCTTGCGAGTCCGATGACAACGGAGATAATGGTCGAGAGTTTAGCACTCCTTCTATTTGAGTTATAACCGTGCTAAGATCCTCGTAAGTAAGGCTAGCGCCACCGACAATACGTTTAAGGTGACATTTAATACTTTTAACGCTTCCCACAAACCCCCAAAATTCGTAGCTCGAGGTGGCATGAAATGCCAGGAAATTACTTCAGCTGATAATTCTGAAGCTATACCATCATGGTCGGAACGTAAAAATGTCTGGATGATTGAGTTAGCCCCCACAAAAGTAGTCCCGTTATTAGAGTAAAAATGTAAGGGCTTACCTCTTCTAGCAACAAACCTTTTAAGAACCGCAAGAAAGGCTTGACTGCTCAAATCACTGACAGCCTCTAAATGAACACGCTTAGTGTTCATACACACAAAAATACATATATACCCTTTTAAGATTTTAGGATTTCTGATTTTTCTATCTCTAAGAGAAATAGGACCCGCGTAGTCAACACCAGTGTGAGAAAAACTGGTTGATATTGATAACTAGAGACACGGTAGTCGGGAAGATTACCCATCGAATAAATAACGGTAGTTGAATCTGATTTGAAACAAATAAGGCAACCCTTTACTATGGTCCTAGCTAATCTACGCCCTGACATAGGCCAAAATCTTTCGCGAGTTGCATATAAAAGTTGCTGAGGACCGCAATGCAAGAGCTTTACATGTAAATGTTTTATAATTAGGGTAGTTAATATAGCATATGTAATAAAGCAGGATGTGTCTGCTCATCGGGTAAATTTGCATTCTGAAGTCTACCACCAACTCTTATTAAACCCATTTTATCACAATACGGTTTCAAACATAGCAAATTACTCGAATTACTCAATGATCGTTTGTTATTTAGTAGATTGTAATCTTTGGGAAATTATTGAATTTGAGACACTTTAACTAATTTGTGGAGAGCCTCATTAAGTCCTTCAGAGGTCAAGGATCCAACAGACAATTTTTTATTCCTGAGTCGTTAATAAATCTCACACAATATGCCATCATTCTTTGCAATTTTATTATAGACGAATATTCGTTAAAGTCAAATTCAGGGACTTCTCGAACGCATGCGAAATGGCTTATTACCCTTTGTTTAGGTAAGTCTTGAGGCACCTCAATTACCCTTGGATCATCGACATCTAAGTTAGAAAAGAGTCTGGTGGGACTATTCCACCATAAATTAAAATGGAGCAACGATTCGGTAGAGATTACTCTAGAGAGACAATCCGCTAGATTCTCATCTGATTTTACATGAAACCAGTCACAAGGCTTTAACATATTCTGAACCTGAGTCACCATGTTTGCTACAAAGGTTTTTCAGCGAGTTGGGCATCCCTTAATCCAACAAAGAGTAATTGTCGAATCTGTCCAATAAAAAATCCTGCCTGGTTTTATCTTTATAGACTGATTTACCCTTTCAACGAGCTTGCAGGTAAGCACGGCTACGCATAGTTCCAGGCGTGGTAAACTGACCTTTTTATAGAAGCTACATGAGATTTGGATAAAAGAAGGCTAGAAGAAATATATTCTCCAGAGCTTGTTAAACTGACTATATAAACGCATCCGCCATAGGCCCTTTCTGAAGCGTCTGCAAAACCATGGATGTGTACAAATGCCCTATTATAACTTAAAACATGTCGAGGGATGCTGACCTGGAGTTCCTTGTAGAATTCTGACCATTTATTGTGGAGATAAGAAGGAAGTGGTTCATCCCAGGATAAGTGTTCTTGGCAACAACCACAACTGGCCCTAACAATCCCAAAGGGTCAAATATCTGACTTGTATCTGAGAGAACCGTCCTCTTGGAAACCTTGTTATTAAAATTCAAATGTTTTATTGAATAATGAATGGTATCACTACACGAATTCCAAAAAACACCCAGGGTTTTATTCTGGTCATCGTCTCCTAAATGTAATATATTTGATGACAAATAATTGTTAACCTGAAACTGACTTAATAGTTTGGATTTATTAGACAACCATTTTCTAAGTTGGAGACCCTCACTAGCTAAAAAGGCCGATATTTCTCTTTGAATTTGTAACAACTTAGAACTAGAAAATGCACCTGTCCACACGTCATCTAAATAGAAACAATTTAATATGGCTTCACTAGCTTCAGGATACTTAGCCTGAAAATCCAAAGCTAGTTGATTTAATGATCTTACTGTCAAAAACGGAGATGACGCACAACCGTATGTTACAGTATTTAATTCGTAACATTGAATCTCTGCTTGAGGATCATCCGGGGATTTCCATAAAATTCTTTGAAAGCAACGTTCGCTAGGCTCTATAGGGACCTGTCTGAACATCTTGGATACGTCAGCATTGAGGCCGTATAGGTAGATCCTGAAAAGCAAAAGTATAGAGAGAAGGTCCGTTTGAATAGGAGGTCCAACATGCTGTACGTTATTCAAGGATAAACCAGTGTCACTCTTAGCCGACGCATCAAAAACGACTCGTACCTTTGTCGTCAGACTAGATTCCTTAATCACACGATTATGTGGCAGGTAGTGACATAGTTCACTATTAGTAAGATCAACAGAAAAACCCTCAACCTTTGTCATGTGACCCATATCTTTGTATCCCTCAAGAAATTCAGCATATTCTTTTTTATTTAAACGTCTGTCAAGAAGTGTTAACCGTTTAAGTGTCATATCCTTAGATAGACCTAAATTAATGACATTATCCTTAAAAGGGAATTTTACCACAAATCGTCCACAAGAATCTCGAGAGTAATTTTTAACAAAATGCTCCTCGCAAAATTGTTCAGACTTCGACAAAACAGGTTGCTCACTATAACATTCCTCTAATTCCCAAAAACGTGTAAGTTTGTTATCAATCGTCTGATCTAATGAAAGACATGTTACCACAGTATTATTTGAGACATTAGAGAACGAAACAAAATACCCCCCGAGAATCCAACCAAATTTAGTTTTTTGGAGCACGAATTTGTTTCATAAGTCATATTCTGTTTCATAAGTCATATTCTATAAAATACATTATCGCCTAATAAAATATCGATATCACCTCGAATATTAAAAGACTCATCAGCGAGACGTAAGTTTTGAGGAAAATTCCAATCGGAAACATCAAATGACACTGTCGGAACAGACTGAGTTATTTTTGTTATGATTAAACATGAAATAACTTCACTGTAATCGTTAATATTTGACATTATTTTCACATTCACCCTTGAGTTCGCAGTGGTCGATATAGCTTCACCGACGTCCATTATTTCAAAATTAACTGAAAACCTTTGTGAACCAAGCTTATTTACTAGGCCTTCCGAAATAAAATTACTCTGCGACTCAGGATCCAGTAGCGCTCTAACAACGTGAACCGTTCCGTGAGCATTAATGACTTTGATATTTGCAGTGGCTAAAACCGACAACGTAACTGAATCACTCCGAGCATGACCCGCAGTTGAGGTTTTTTTGTGGCAACAAACTGGACTCACGTCCGGCTAGATCTGGTGAAGGCCTAGTATCATTACTCTCGACCAGATTGTCATCTAGATGTAGAAGAGAATTATGTTTGCCTGCAAAAATGCGACAAGATGACATATGTGGACAAGTTTTTAATTAAATGACCAGGATTGAAACAGTTTGTACAAAGTTTTAATTTATTTACCGCCGCGATTCTAGCTTTCACAGTCAAATTTTTAAACGCGAAGCACTTATAAATGCCATTATTCATTTTTCCATAGTAGCAAGCAAATCCCTTTTCAGTAGGCAACGCGTGAAACTCTTTATTGGCTTACCTTTACCATCAGGTTTTATACATAAGTCCCTTTTTGTCATTTCTAACTTCTCTAATAGCTCACATTTAGATTTTAAAAAGGCATTCACGTCATTTAGTTTAGGTAACTCCCCTTTATAGGGTAAGACTCCCATTCTCTACGAGTAACCAAATCAAACTTACTTGTTAACGAATATACAATCAGAGTATCCCAGTTGTCCGTGACTTGACCAAGACTTTGCAGTGACCTTAGATTTTTATTAAATAAATCATACAATTTTCTAAGATCAGCATGCGATTCCTTTAATATACTGGGGCAGTCAAATAAAGCTTTTACATAAGTATGAACAATAAGTTTTTTATTTTCATAGCGATCAGACAGCAGTGCCCAGGCTATTGCATAATTGTCATTCGTTACCTGTAAATTGGCAATAGCTTGAAGAGGTTCACTTTCTAAATATGATTTCAAATAGTAAAACTTTTCAACTCCATTCAAACTCGAATTGTTATAAACGATAGCTTGAAAGGCGTCTCGAAATTTAAGCCATTTTTCATATGACCCATTAATGGTTGGTAATTTTAAATCGGGTAACTTTATAGCTTGTCTAGTAGGCTGTTGAGTAGAAACAAGCCCCCCCTGAGCACGACTACCTGATTGTTTAGAAGCTTTCGAGGTACCTTTAGAGCTTGTGCCTGAGCTATCAGAATCATCCGTATTTAGAAGTAATCTTAACTGACTAATCAAATCGAAATATTGTGATTCAAATTCATCACGCTCCTTATTTTCAAGCTCTAAAAGATTTCCTCCCATATTCTGGGCTTCACTTATTAAAATATCAATCTCAGACTGAACATCTTCAAACTGTGATAAAAGAAGTTCAGCCTTATTCTTAGTTGACCGATCTCCAAATTTGTGAGGTTATTTTTATCAACCGAATTATAATAATTTTTGATTCTTGTAAACTGACCTTTGATGCTGCCTCGTTTTAACTTTAGTTTATTTAACTCGGCCTTTTTTTCAACAATAATCAAAAAAACGAGAAAAGAAGCATACAAAAATTGCACTAGACAAACTTACAGAAATCACACTGTCATAAAACAAATAATATGACTGTTAATAATGATAAGGAACGGACTTACGTGATCCCCAGCTCATAGTATGATTTGCCCAATGGAAAATTGCTGAAGTTCTTGCTCCTTTTACCAGTAAACCCAATTGTACTCCCGACTGGAACTGATGCAGCGTGGCCTCCGATCGCAGCTGACTCCTGCTGTCTCACACAGACTTCGAAATGAACGCCGACGAGCGATCCAAAAATGCAACTAATATTTACCAATTTATGGCTTATTTGGCTCGATATTCGACCAAAATGTTGGCTTCAATGGACTGTATATAGATTCTCCATGTATAATAAACATCTTTCACACTAATTCGAAACTCTATTAACGTAAAAAATTAATTTTGAAAAATAATAGAATCTGTTTATATGACAAAAAATGTCTTAATTCTTGACAACAACAAAACTGCCACCCGTTCGGGACATATCCTCTTTAATTGTAGGATGTCGCGTGGCGTTATCATGCGTTTGAGTTTATCATCGAATATAGTGAGAGTCGAAGTAAGTATCAAAATTTCTAGTAAGGGGATTTTTAAAAGTAGTGCAAGTGCCTTAGTAATCTGTGCCAAACTTAAATTAAGCTACTCCGTCATTGAGAGACACTAAAAGACTTACCACATAAATATTAAAACATGTACATAGATAAAACATAACCCAGCTCGCAAAGACTATATTAATAAAACAGTGACCATGGGCCTAGAAACACTTTAAACTAAACCTCTCTCGAGAAGACACGCATTTAGTATTAATTGGGTATAGTGTATAGTGTTCTTAATTTATCTATAAACAAAACACGCATTTATTATTGCTCGCGTACAGTATAACCGTTGTTAAGCTTGTTTGTAAATAAACTTGTTATTGTTTTTATCAACGTATCTCATTTATCTTCTCTTCTCACCTGAAGTAGAGCGATTCCGAATCTGAGCTATTCTCCTGCACGCTAAGCAAGGCGTGACGTCACGGATAAAAAACCAATTTTTGACAATATTGAAAAAATTAAGCAAATAAATAGTTTTGTTCAAAACTTGATATTGATATTTTTCTTCCATGTTCCAGTGGTGTAGGATTGGTTTACATTTTATCATATTAAAACTCTCCAAAATATTTTCTATATAATCTTTCCTTTCGGTCTAATATTAGTAATATTTAAGGAATTTTTAATTTCTCTCAAATCTTTTATATCAAATTCTTTCATAATTTGCTCTTTAAAGTTTATCTTTTCAACATATTTTTTGCTAGAAAGCAGATCATATTTGTTATCAAGCTATGATTAAAAGTGCGTCATTCTGAATTTTTATATAAACCCAAGGATCGTAATCAGGTTGACTAATGCATATTTCTAGTAAAACAGAATTTATATTTTCATTATATGCTCTGGTTGATTGTTTTAAGCCATAAAAGGCCTTTTTCATTAAACGTACTTTTTCTTCTTCCCCGGGGACTGTAAAGCCTTTACGCTCTTTCATATAAACTGTTTCTTGAAATTTTCTATTTAAAAAAATCGTATTGTTGCATTCATATGATCTATACTTAAATCTAGTTTTGCAGTCAATGCGGTTATTTAACTTGAAAGGAAGATCTATATATTTACACCAAAAGCTGTACCGTTCCTTAATAAATCCAATTCTGCTGTGTTTACATGACCTAATCTTCTATTCCAAAGTCCATGGATTGTGCAAAAGGTATAGTTTCCCTTCTAAGATAAATTTCTGGTAACATTTTTAACGTCTAATCTATACAATACGATTTTCTTGTCAGCAGAGACCATAATTTTCATTCTTCATTACTTGCTATTGTTATTTCTCTAATATTATAATTCTTTTGAAAAGTATTAAATGAGTCTTTACAATCGGTCATATGTATAATAGTTCCTGAATCTATATACCGCCCATTTAATTTCCTATTGATTATTGATTGAAACCACGCTAAACAAATTTTTATTTTAATTTTTATTTGAATATCAATTTCTAACAATATCCATCCACCATCCTAGTACCTTCCTCGCTCAGGGGACTCGGTTGTACAATGCAATAATCTGGTGTGTAAATAGAAGTGCTTTTAAAATATTGACGTTTTGTATCTCACAGATACACGCGACTCTTGCTGTGCCAAAATATGTTTTTCGCATGTTTTTGTTAGTTTTATAGGTAAATTGAATAGTTATTAGCACGCTATTCAATTGCATTGGGTGCTAATAATAAACTATTCACATTGGCTATGGAGGGCATGTTTAGAGAGCTAAACTGGCAAAACAAGGGTATACTCATAAACGGCGAAAGGCTAAGTCTCTTTAGATTTGCGGATGACATCACATGACCAAGATGAGCTACAGAGTATGATTGAAGAACTAAACGAGAAGTCAGAGCAAATAAGCTTTAAAATCAATATTAACAAAACTAAGTACCTAACCAATGATATACATCAGAATAAACATAATATAGCCATAAATAACCGACCAGTTGAAAAAGTAGAATCATATACATACTTGGGTCAAAATATACAGATAACAAAAACAATCTGACTGCAGATTTATCACGCCGAATATCCTAGGCATGGTCAGCATTTGGGAGAATGCAAGATGTCTTTAAATCCGACATGCCAAATACAATAAGAGCTAGAGTTATCAACCAGTATGTCCTTCCGGCTCTCACTTATGGAACAGAGACCTGGGCACTAAACAAGAATATTATAAATAGATTACAAGTAACACAGCGAGCCATGGAAAGAAGAATCCTAAACATCAAACTACAATACCGCATTACCAACACAGAAATAAGAAGAAGAACAAAAGTTAAAGATGTTATGGAAAAAGTATGTGCACTAAAGTGGAACTGGGCGGGACATATTGCGAGAATAATAGACAACAGATGAACGCGAAGGATGATAGAATGGAGACCATGGGAAAACAAAAGAAGTAGAGGTAGACCGCAAACGAGATGGTCGGATGACATAAAACGACTGGCAGGATACGACTGGATAAAGAAAACTAATAACAGAGGAGAATGGCAGATGTTAAGGGAGGCCTTCACTCGACGATGGGTGGAATAGGCTGAATAGAGATACCTAGGAGAACCATGTATTTAATATCAATTATTTTTAGGCAATAAAATGGCAATTTGGATAATGAAAAGCACTATGAAGAGCTGAGAAATCTATTATTGCAAGAGGAAAGTGATGATGAAGATGAAAGAGAAGATATAGGAGAGGAAAACGGTGATCCAGACGCGTCTGTGTGTGTTGAGGAGCAGTGAGAAAATTCTGAGAGAAAACAGAGCAATTGCTGTGGAAGTGGCGAAGACGAAGAAGACGATGCAACACGTTTTGTTGCTTTTATCGGGTTTTTCTACTCGATACAAAAAAAAACCATTCTCACTTTACACACTTATAATTTTAATTCCTTTCAAATCAACAATTTTAGAATCTTAATATAACAACGTCAATTGTATCATTTTATTTTCTTAAATCTTACAGCAGTCACTGATTTTCCATTAATGGGTGGTTTTTTTACTTACTTTCCAGGTAACACTGATGATAGCTTAGGCCAAAAGGGCTCTGTTACGCTCTTATAGGAAGTCCTTTTTGGATTAAATGTTTTGCATGGAATACAAAAGGTGTTTCATTTAGTATGTTTCGTACATGCACACAGCAATTACTTTTCATTTAAAGTTAATGACTTGTTGTATTTAATTGGTGTTTACCATGCAAATCGGTTAAGTTCGTGGCCAGAGGATGGCGTACGAGTATGAGGAAATTTGGCTTTACAATGCGTTGATTGAGATTTGATGACAAGTAACCGAGAAATGAGAGAAAAAAACGAGAGTTTGGAAGCAATAATGGAACATTTTTGAGACATTATCTCTATCTATATCTTTAAAATAAACAAATATTAAAGTAATTATTGTTTTTGTTGTAAATGCCTACTAATATTGAGCTCACATATATAAATCGGCTATAATCAAACCATAATTTTTCTTTAAACAGTTTAGGGCTTCTAAAAGGATTTCGCATAAAAAGTTTGAGAAAAGCTGAGCTAAAAAATTATGTAAAGCCTGACATAACATAATATGTTTCGTACTTAAATGGAACATGCCACCGAATATTACTTATATATGTTAAATTTTTAAATACAATGTAAGAGAGCATTCTCCGTACTTAGCAATTGATATTCGTAATTATTCAGAACCTAATGAGTATTTTCCCAGTCAGAAGAACGCGATGGAGCTACAGCGACTTTTCGAGGACGATTACGCCCCATGCAACGTTCCCCATACTGTAGCAAAGAGCACCTCAAAGCAGCAGACAGTAGCCCATGCCTTTTGCCAGGGGCTCCCGAAGAAGATAACGACCAGGGATTGTATGCCGCTTGTTACGTCTCGGCCAAGTGGTACTGCATCAAGGAGACGGAAAACATTAATGGCATCATTTCACCAACAGGTACTAGTTTTGCAATTATAAAGCGGTTTTTGTATTCTTTGTTATTATTTTGATTAGGTTAAAGAAGCCTTATTGAATTTTATTCAATTTCAAGTGAACTTGGAGGAGAAATGCTTCTGAAATAAATTATGGAAAACTCTAGGTCCGTATTTGATAGTGGTTGACGGTTGTTCGAAATAAAAAAGTTGGATTAATGAGATATTTGTATATTTCTCGCAGGATAGTGCGAGCGCAGGAGTTCACGAGTGCTCCATCTTTTCCCAAATTTAAATTTATTTGGTTAATTCTTGGGTATTAGGTTCATGTTTTGAAAATGAAGTTA
>MU184076.1:0-29004 GCA_016904865.1 Pissodes strobi | reverse complement strand
TTCCAGAGATCTTTCGTCTCTAATTCAAGATCTTCAACGTCTTAAACAATTATCCAGCGAATCTCCCCTTACATTCTGTGCAAGTTCTTAATGCAAAAATGCACGCAAGCATCCAAAAATCCTCTAACCTCAATGCCGACCAAAATTGGGCGCAATGCAACCTTATTGATATAATGGCTTTAAATACCCTTCTAACTGGAATAGAACCGCGCCTCGGTCAAATAATTCGCGCTGGAAACCCAAACGATTTACTTGATGCACACGCTCGGATTAGGCGAGAACTCCAACTCTCATATTTTGAAACCCAAAAAATTAATAGTAAACCAATAACCTCAAAACCCCCTCTACCCATTAGGAGACATCCACTTCAAACCCCAAAATGTCTCTCTTGTGGACGGTTGGGACACTTAGCAAACGAATGTCGTTCCCAACAAATGCAAAGATTTAACTACCCACAAAATAATTCAAATTTTCAGAGGCAAACATCATAATCGCAAAGTCAACCAGCAAATGGTTTTCACTCATCTCAAAACAACTCGAGACCTAATACCTTTCTCCAGCAAAACCAAAATCAATTTAGGCCTTCCGTGATTCAAAGAAACCCAAACTTTCATTCCAACCAACACCGAGCCCACCATATGAATTACAACACTCCAACTTACGACGACGACTCCCAGCAATATGACGATAATAACTACAATAGTTATTACACTGAGAGTAGCCAAGATTATCTTTGGTACTACGGCGAGAACGACCAAAGCCTCAATGAATATTCCATGCAACTTATCGAGAGTGAAGAATACCAAAATTTTCTTGCACATCCGAACCAAAACCACCCTCCGAACAACACCACTCAAACTGTCGACACCTTGTTGGAAACAGAAACAAAATTCAGACCTTGAACCTCGACGATATGAGCCCCAATCTGAATTTTCCTGACCAGAATTTCCTTTAAACCCTCTGCTTACAGTTAACCCTAAAAATCTGGAGCAGGCACATCTATTTTCAAAGGAAAAACTGTTCAAAACTTTCTCCAAAGATCTCAGGAAAATGTAACCATACAAGGAATCACAGACGAAAAATTACATAGAACAGAATTCACCCTTGTACCATTTATTGCTGGAAATCCCCACAAAGTTTTCATTTATAATTTAAACATTGAATTTGACTGCATTTTAGACCTTGATTTCTTAGAACATTACGAATGCATAATTGACCTTAAGACAAAGCAATTAATAACGAATTTCAAAACGATCCCATTGCATACAGTAGACTCTAATTTTAATAAAACAGTTGAAAACATTGAAATAAAATCTCGTAATAGAATTCATATCGACGGCCGTACAGAACAAATATTTAAACTAAAATGCGACTTGTCAAATACGGATGCTGTACTGCTCGCCTAAGAAATGGACAAAGTTAGGTTACCACATGCTCTTGTTAGGGTGAATGAAAGCGGTGAATTCTTAACATCTATTATCAACGCTAATGTAACGCCTAAAACTATAGATTTTTCTGAACTTTTGATTGAACCATTGGAAACTACGGAACCTGTCTTAAACATGAACGCTCGCGAAAATTATAATGTTAAACAAATTATAAAAAATTATTTAAGAACCGAACATTTAAACCCCGAAGAAAAGCAAGCTATAACGGGACTTTGTCTAGGATACGCGGACATATATTATATAGAAGGGTACAAATTAACCTTTACTAATGAAATTAAACACGGAATAGAAACAAATAATACCAGGCCTATATTTACAAAATCGTATAGATCAGGTTCACAAAGAAGAGGTTAAACAGCAGATAGTAAAAATATAGGAAAAATGTTAGATCAAGGTATTATGCGCCCTTCTGTGTCACCTTGGTCATCCCCTGTTTGGGTTGTGCCCAAAAAACTCGATGCCTCAGGCAGGCAAAAGTGGCGCATAGTAATAGACTATAGGAAATTAAATGAAGTAACCGTTGATGATAAATACCTTCTTCCTAACATCTCTGACCTTCTGGATCAGCTTGGAAAGTGTCAGTATTTCTCAACCCTAGATCTCGCGTCAGGCTTTCATCAGATCGAGATTGAGCCTAATGATATCTCAAAAACCGCGTTTTCAGTTGAGAATGGTCATTACGAATTCGTTCGCATGCCATTTGGCTTGAATAATGCCCCGTCCACCTTCCAACGCGTCATGGACAACATTCTGTTAGGCATTCAAAACGAACGCTGTCTGGTTTATATGGACGACATTATAATCTATTCGCTCACTATTCACGAACACATTGACCGACTTAAAGAGGTATTCAAACGACTTCGCAAAGCAAATCTAAAAATACAACCAGACAAGTGTGAATTTTTACGCAAAGAGGTTGCGTACCTAGGACACCTTGTCACCAAAGATGGTGTAAAACCAAACCCATCCAAAGTAGATTACATTCAACAATTCCCGGAACCAAAAACTCAAAAAGAAATCAAGTCATTCCTTGGACTCGCGGGATATTACCGCCGCTTTATCCCAAATTTGGCAAAAACTTTAAAACCTCTTACAAAACTCCTTCAAAAGGACGCCAACTTTGTTTTTGACTCCAAATGTAGATAATTCTTTAACGAACTTAAACAAGCCCTAATCTCTGATCCCATCTTGATTTATCCAAATTTCGAAGAGCCCTTTCTCCTCACCACCGACGCAAGCGCATTTGCAATCGATGCAGTCCGTTCGCAAGGACCCGTAGGTAAAGACCTCCCGATAGCATTCGCGTCCAGAACCCTTTGTAGTGCAGAAACCAAATATTCCACCATTGAACGAGAATTGCTTGCCATAGTCTGGGCGGTCAAGCACTTTCGCCCCTACCTTTTCGGTAGAAAGTTCACGCTGATCACCGATCACAGACCTCTAACATGGCTTTTCTCGATCAAAGACCCAGGTAGCAGGCTAGCTAGATGGCGCCTGAAGCTCGATGAATATAATTACAAGATAGAACACAAGCCCGGTAAAATAAACAAAAACGCGGATGCATTATCCAGGATAAAAATAAACCACTTCCAGGAATGTGCAAACCGCCAATCCAAAATCCGGATTTTCGCATCAAACGATGAAGAAATCCAGATCGTCGATGATGAAACGGTCGACTCAGAAGATGCTGACCACCTCGAAGAAAACGTCGAGCGCATACAAGAAGCCTTTAACAAATTTGCAAATCTATACAAAACCCGATCCTTGATGGACTATTCAAAAGTGACAATTTCAAACTCGCAACTACTGGACAAATCCCACAAGGAAATAGTCACGTTTTTTTGGCAAGATAAACTACAAGAACTACACCACAAAATAATCGATGATATATTTGCAGAAAATCACGATTTTAAAAGCACAACATTGCAAGTAGTAAAACTGTGAAAAACAGGAGATATTTTATTGTGCCACTACCGTTTGATCCAGAAACCGTAGCCCAACATCTGTTCTACGTTTTGTTTAAAGCCCAGAATGAATTCGACATTTCTAAAATTTATTGTGTAGAAAATAACTTAGAACTACCCATATTAGAAATGCTCTCTTTCATACTGACCAACAAAGATATAAAAATTAAAATTTTGGTCAAAACCCCAACCGAGGTTGGTTAATGGTAATACCCGAAATATTAGACCACTATCATCGCGGAAAAAGCAACTTACACAGAGGAATAAATGGAACTGTTAGACGCACAAAAGAAACATATAACTGGCCTAGCCTCGTCAAGGACATGGAAAAATTAATAAAAGGCTGTGAAACATGTCAAAAGGTCAAGATATGCCGAAAAAATCTAAGCAGGCCTCTAGTTATAACAGAAACACCGAAAACACCATTCGAAAGAATCAATATAGATATTTTTGAATACCCCACTAGAAACCACGCACTTACGATAAGGGATAAACTAACCAAATTTACGCAAGCGTATCCTCTACCGGATAAAACAGCGAAATCAGTCGTTAACACGCTCTTGGTATTTTTTCAGCATTACGGTACTCCGTTACGAATCCACTGTGATTATGGCCGTGAGTTCAACAACACGCTCATGAAGTACCTTTGCTATCTTTTTGATATACAATTATCATTTTCAAGCGTTAACCACCCACAATCAAATGGATCACTGGAAAGATTCCATGCTACCCCCTTTCAGAAATGATCCGAGCTATCATTGCTGAAAATCCTGACGAACACCCTTTCAATGTTTTGCCATATGCTGTCATTTGCTATAACAATACGAAAAATAAAACTCATGGTTTCACTCCTTACGAATTAATTTTCGGGCACACGTCAAGTAGGCCCCCTGAAACGCTATAGAATCAAAAAGATCTAATTTCAAAATACGTCATGGATTTAAATAACCGCATGGAACATTATTATAAAGTCGCACGACAAAAGACCGAAACCCAAAAAGAAAAATCAAAAATTAGATTCGACCAAACAGTGTCCAAAAATCCTTACGAATACAAAGTAGGCGATAAAGTAAAGTCAACAGCACGGGTAATAAGTTTCGAAAAGAATGCGATAAAAAAATTTGATTTCACTCAGCCCCTATCAAAACAGTTAAAAACAAAACTACTGCTATTGACGGCCTTCGCCGCCACCTGTTTTTGTAGGGTTTTTCCCCTCTGCCGCTCAGCCGTCGAACTGCATCAGCGGCAAGTCCGACTGTATATGTAAGGGAATCTCAAATTAAGACAAAAGCCGAAAACTAAGTTAATGGCCCATTTGAAATAACCGAAATATTCGAAAATTCAGCAAATCTGCTTAATCCCCAGACAAATCAATCTACCAAAATAAACTTTGATAGATTAAAACCTTATTCTGAATAAGTGTTCTTCTTTCCAGATTTTGGGGACTTTTCGCAGTTACCCTCTCCCAATTCTCAATAACGCCCATAAACAGCACTGTGGGAATATTCCTCCATGAAGAAGGAACAATTAAAATATCAAATAACAAATGGACGCTCCTTGTTTACAAAGAACTTATGATGTAGATATGTTCTATATTGTTGTGGAGGATTCATTTTTACCTTGTAATTGATTGCCTTTTGCTCCACAAATGATTACAACTTTTTTGAATTTGTAATAGAGCCTCTTCGCTCCGGCGAAAAGGAACTAAAAAGGAAAAAGGAACTAAAAATTCTTGATAACGATAGCAGACTTGTTTATCGAAACGTCGATTTTTAAGAATTTCATTAGGGTCATTAAGCTAGCACTTGTGCAGTTTACATCCTGGGGCCGGAGCGAAGAGGCTCTATTACAAATTCAAAAAAGTTGTAATCATTTGTGGAGCAAAAGGCAATCAATTACAAGGTAAAAAAGAACTTATACCTATCAAAAATGCAATTTCTAAGAATGATAAAATCTTGAACGGCCTACTAGATACATTCATTGCTGTAGAATCTCCCCGAATGATCTCTTTTAGAGGAGAAGTTCAAACGCATGTCAGCCTTCTCGGACAAATATCTGATTCGGTAAATCTAAAATACAGAGAGGTCATCGCTGACACAAAGAACTAGGCCTTTAGGAAAAGGCGCGGACTCCTTAATGGCGTCGGGACTGTTTGGAAAACAATCACTGGTAATCTCGATGCCACAGATGGCGAGTATTTTTACGATTGCATCGAGAAAATTACTCGCGACGAACGACACATCGAAAGCCTTATGAAAAATCAAATATCTGTAACAACTTCGGTAATTAAAAGCTCTAATACAACCATACAAAAACTACAAATAGATGAGGAAACCTTTAATAAGGACATAGATAGCATTCAAAAATCAATCATGGACATATCTGACGAACTTGCTTTCTATAGTGCAAAAATAGGGATCTTAGACCTCTGTGAATCTCTAATGGACAGTTACGCCTATATAGAGAACTTTCGAAATGATATTCTAAATGCCATAAGTTTTGCACGTTTAAAAATACTACATAGCTCAATCATTACTCCACTAGATCTGATCGAGTCTCTAAAACAGAACTCGTTCTTTAAACAAAAGTAACTTACCGCTGCCTGTTTACTCTTCTAGTTTAGCCAAATATACTGACATTATAGAACTAGAAGCGTATCAGTCTGATTCGAAGTTATTATTCGTTCTTAAAATTCCTTTAGTAGAACCGGAAACCTATACGATGTATCACTTATACCCAATTATATCAGATAATCGAACAGGTTTTCATCATATCATTTCTAGTACTCGAAAATACATTGCGCGAGATGACGATTCGATGCTATACTTTTCACTACAAAACTTAGAAAATTGTAAATCTCTTGGGCAAAGCCAGAAGATCTGTTCCAAGATCCTGCCACACCCAATCGACAGTGACTCTATCTGCGAAGCTTAACTCCTGAAGCAATCCAGCCACATGCTGTCACGAACTTGCCAAAGCAACCTGCTTATTGCAAAGGGATATAACGTCCAACAAATCGATCAAAACCTCTGGCAGATTGCAGTGCCCGGCCCACTACCAATCACTATCAAATGTGATGGAAAAGAAACCTCCACGAAAATTGTCCAGGTTAGCACCCTCCTGCGACTCCAACCTGATTGCAACGCGTTCGTAGGAAGTACTATCAGTATCAGTATCAGTATGGAAGGGGTGGCCCCTAGCGGGCCTTGCACTTAGGCCACCAATTGGACCCGTTGTGCCCCCAACCCGCATTAGAGAACCTCCAGGATGCCGGTCCTCCTTAAGAAAGCCCGCATCTCCTTCAGACTAACACGACGCACTGAATCTGGCTCGATCGATGTCACGCCAAAGATTCTGAATCTTGCCCACGCAAAGGCGGGGCATTCCGTAAGTAGATGGTATGGAGTCTCGTCGTCCTCCATGCACCATCTACACTCCGCCTCCTCTGCAATTCTCAGCAGGGTCAGGTGCCGTCTAAGCCTACAGTGCCCGGTGTAGAATCCTACCAGGGCCCTGCACTCCTTCCTAGGTAGACACAACAACCCCTTGGCGAGACTCTTCGCAGGCCCATGTATCATGAGCCACGTCTGTCTCATCCCGGGAGCCGTCCGCCATACCTTCTCCGCCCGACTCTCCATCCAGGTCTCCAAAGCTCCTTCGCGGACACACTGGGCGATCCCCACACAGGGGTCAGGCCCCAAGTATCCGCGTGCGGAGCCTTCTCTGGCTAAGGCGTCGGCTGTCTCATTTCCCGGTACACCCGAGTGTCCCGGTACCCAGACCAGCGTAACCTTTTTTCGCTTTGCAAGTTCAATCAGCCAGCTTCTACACTCCCTCACCAACAGAGAGCGCGTACGGACCGACTTCAGCGCCATGAGTACGGCCTTACTGTCAGAGCAGAAGAAAATCCTCCTGCCACCAACATTGAGCCTTAACGACTCCCAGACCCCCATCATGATCGCAAAAATTTCCGCTTGGAAAACCGTAGTGTGCTCGCCAAGTGAGGCGTATAATTCCCGCCCCAGAGCCTCACAGTACGCACCTGCTCCGGATAGTGTTCCCATTCTGGACCCGTCTGTGAACCAGACTAGCCCATCCCAGGTTCCCATCCTTCCCTCCGTCCAGTCCTCCTTTGTAGGGAAGAGGAAGTTTAGCCCCTCGGGGAAGCCTATCTCAGGAACCATCGCGTCACCTGGCATACCCAGGATCGCTAGGTCCCCAGACAGGCCTCGCCATAGACCACAATGGCCCCAGCAGGAGCCATTGTCCCTCCACATCCCCACGTCAGCCAATCTCATGGCCGCCCTGGCTGCCTCGTGCCTCACCCGGTCCGTCAACGGGGGCAACCCCACCAGCACCTCCAGGGCCTTTGTGGGTGCCGTCCTCATAGCCCCGGTGATGCAGAGGCATGCAAGTCGCTGTAATTTGTCCAGCACTAGTCTGGACGCCATTTTCATGGATCCTGGCCACCAAACAACCGATCCGTGCATGAGCATCGGAGCGATCATCGTCCTGTATATCCATAGCATAGTTTTCGGCCCAAGTCCCCAGGTCCCTCCCAGCGCCCTACGGCAAGCCCACAGGGCACTGAGCGCCGCCGCGGTCTTGAGCCGAATGTGTTCCTGAAAGGTCAGTTTGGAGTCCAACCAGACACCCAGATACTTGACGCATTTCTTCGCCACAAGAGGGGTCCCTTCCAACGCGATATTGGGAGAGACCTCCAACTTCCTTTTTCTGGTAAAGATGACCATCTCTACCTTGCTCGGATTCGCTCTGAGTTCGTTATCCCTACACCACTGTGAGAACCTTGTCAGTGCTTCCTCCAGAAGCCTCTGCAATATTCCCACCTCGGTACCTTGTGCCATAATCACGACGTCGTCTGCATAGGCCTGTGCATAGACCCCATGCTCTACTCTCAGGATACGTAGGATCTCGTCCACCACTAGGCACCACAGGAGGGGGGACATAACCCCCCCCTGAGGACATCCCCGCGATGACTCAACCCTAACCACCTCATCTTTCAGCCTAGCCTCGACCCTCCGCCCAGTGAGCATGGAGCGGATCCAGCTCGTTATGACCGGACCCACCCCCGTTCGCTCCACCGATCGGCAGATCGAGCCCACGGCTGTGTTATTGAAGGCTCCTTCAATATCCGCAAACACGCACACCGATAGCCGTCCGCCTCCCAGCCCCTACTCCAGCCTGGATACCAGGTGGTGAAGAGCCGAGTCCACCGACCTGCCCGTTCGATATGCGTGCTGTTCCGGATTCAGAGGGGCTCTTAGAGCTACCCACTCCCTAAGGTATCGGTCCACCAGCCTCTCTAGTGTCTTCATCAAGAAGCTGGTGAGACAAATAGGTCGATACGATTTCGTATCGGTATAGTCGTTCCTTCCCGCTTTGGGAATGAACACCACTCTGCTGTGCCTCCAGGGCTCCGGCACGTACCCGTGTGCGATAGAAGCCCTGAAAAGATCCATTAGCGGCGTGCTAAGAAGTCCTCCGTCACGCTGCAACAGCGCTGGAAAGACCCCATCCTCACCTGCCGCCTTAAACGGGGCGAAGGTCTCGATCGCCCACCTTAGCCTATTGTAGGTGACCATCTTTTTGGCAGTGCCATAGTCAGCTCTAATGCTGAACCCGGCCCCGCCATCACCTCCCCGGTCCATGGCTGTTGAGCCTGGGAAGTGTGTGGTCAGTAGCTGGTGCAGAGTATCCACCGGTGACGACGTATAGCCTCCACCTGGCTTACGGACACTGCCCAATTTGACGAGTGGATCCCTTGACAGCACCTTGCAGAGCCTAGCAGCGGCCGGGGCTTGGGATACCCCTCCACAGTAGGGCCTCCAGGCACTCCTTCGCGATCCTCTCAGCTCTCTTTTGTACTGTCCCCGGGCCTCTTTATATAGGTCCCAGTCAGTATCCACCCCGCTGTGTCTAGCCCTATTAAAGAGCCTCCTCAGCTGTGTCCTAAGGTTCTCCAGAGTGGAATTCCACCAAGGAGTTTTCCCTTTACTGTGCCGCTTAGTCACGGGGCAGCTGCTTGCGAAAGCCCCGGCCATCGATGATCCTATCCACCTTGCGGCGTCATCCAGCTCATCGGAGGCCCGGTACTTCTTCGGCATGTCCCTTAGACGCCAACTTAGCTCCTCCCTATAGAGATCCCAGTTGGTTGCTTTGGGGTTCCTGACTTCCTCAGCTCTCGCTGAGGAAGGGCCCAGTTCTATATTGATGTATCTGTGGTCCGACATCGAGTCTTCCACAGACACACCCCATTTCGTAATATCCGGGAACAAATCCCTGGTGCACAGAGTCAAGTCTATGACCGAGCTTCGTCCCGTAGTGAAGAAAGTGGGCTCACTCCCTCTGTTGGCCACCTGCAGCCCTGCAGATGCAATGAATTCCAACAACTCTTCCCCCCTCCGATTGGATCCAGCACTGCCCCACACTATGTGATGCGCGTTGCTATCACATCCAATCAGGAGTGGAGTATTTACCTCCTCGCAGTAGGTAACCAGATTCCTGATTCCCTCCGGCGGGCAGGGTTGTTCGACTGGGAAGTAGTACCACCCTCTGTACACCTACGCTTGTTGGAATCTTGACTAGGATAGGGACCAGGTCCCTAGTAGCCTTATCCCTTAGGAAAAGGGCTCCAGTCCCACTGTCAATATACTTTCTCTGGGGTCCCCCATAGTCAGATCCGGTGTATACAACACAGATCCCGCCATGGACAGCCCCCTTACCCTGGATTTAACAATCCAAGGTTCCTGGATAAGTACAACTGCTGTACCCTCCTCTACTATCTTCCTGCATAGGTGGGCCGTAGCAGCCCTACTATGCTGCAGATTTATCTGTAAAATGGACATGGTCAACGCCCGCCCACCCTTCATTCATACTGAAGGTTGCCCCTCAGTCTGAGTCAGACTGACGGAGCTCCTCCTCTGTGGCACCTCCCGGAGGGGGCGCCACCTCTAGGTTAACCTCTGACTGAGGAGCGGCCAGCGGTGATCCCACCATGGAAGGACCGGCAGCCTCCTCAGACGCCCCCACATCCACGTCCATGGCGAGCTCATCCTCGGGGCCTTCCTCCGGAGAGCTCCAGTCTGGAGCCGCTGGCCCCTCCTCAGGTCTCGACCCCGGTACAGCCAAATTTACCTTTACCTGCACCGCCAAGCAGAACAGGAGAGAGCCCCTGAACGCAATGGTGTCAGCGGACCTATCGTCCACCCCCATCACAATCTTGGAGCCCTTCTCCTCCGTCGTCCTCTTCCAGACTCTCCAGAGTCGGCAGTCCAGACCATTCTGGGCCTCAAGGCAGCGGACTATCGCTTCATCAGAGACGTCCGCCCCCAGCCCAGGAATCCAGACCGCCGCCCTCCTAAGCCTCAGCCCTTACGGGTCCACCTCAACCAGGTTGGCGACTCCCCAGGGCCTGACGTTAACCAGCTCCCTACGGATCCACCCCCTGGATTCCTCGTCATTCGCAATGATCAGGATATGGCCCCGCCACACCCTGATCGTGCGGATCCTCGGGGGAGCTACATCTCCTCTCATAATGCTGAGGCTTACCCAGCGATTTAGAGTCCCGATGAACCTCAGCACGTCCCCGGGAGACAGGTTTGTTTCCTGCCCCCGAAGACCCACCAGGATCCTCGGTCCCTCCGCTGTGGCCGCCTGAGCGTATGACTGCGGGGCCCCTTGTGTGGAGCCACTCACAGTCGTACTTTCTTTCGCGGGTTCCTCTCTTTTGGTACCCGCCTTCTGCCGATCTTGCCCGGGTGCCTTCGGATTGGCCCCTGAGCCGACCTTCCTTTTCCTCTTCCCGCCCGCCGTTTCCGGAGTGCCCCCTACGGAGCCTTCCGTTGACGGCGTGCCAGGTTGAGTCTGCGCCGAGGACGAGCTCGCTGTCAGTCCAGCCAGGAGCCTCTTCCTCTTCGCCTTCTTTTTCTGAGTCCCGCTTCTGTTTTTAGAGCGGGACCCCATTACACTGGCTGGGGGCCCAGCCGTGGCCGAGCCCGAGCCCATGCCCCCTTCGCTGCTAGCAGGGGTAGCGGTCGGTCCCCTTGAGGAGCCCGATTGCTCCCCCGCCTCACAGGGGGGCATTTCTTTAGATAGGGGATCCTTTTCGGATCCCCCATTTTCTTTTTGTTTGTTTTTATCTGAATCCATGTTTGATCCCACGAGTATGGGGGAAATAAAAAGTCATCAGCCAAGGAGCCCCCACTTGGCCAGAAGGCAGAGATAAAACGGGGTGTGCCCGGTGCCCCGAGTTTTGTCGGCTATCGGCTGAATACACTCTCAGCCATCCATCCCTTCGGCGCCGACAGAAACCTTGGGATTGGGGGGGTTTTATGGTGGTCCCCATCCACTTGGCCCAGGCGATTAAGCCAAGGCCCCCGTGCCCCCCAGCCCGCTACCTCGTCGAGGGTCATTGCGAGCCAGGCGGTTTACGGTATGTGCCGTGAGGTGGTCCGCGGCCGGGTGTTCGGGCGGCATGTTGGGTGATTTATAACCATCAGCCGCCGTTATTCCCCGGCAGGCCAGGTGCGCCTGATGGCACTCCTGGCCCCCTCCTATCCGCCGCCTGGAGACGCGCTCAGTGGGCACTCAACCCCTGAGTAGGAAGTACTAGGGTACACGCTAAACGAATAGTTGACGTCTACCAAAATATCAACTACAGGAGTTTTCCCATCGAAATCCCCTACAAATGCTGCGAACATCTGCCAAAGAAGCCAGTAATGCCAGACATTAAACCCTTAAAACTCAACAAAATCGATGTAGATGACCTCAATATTGCACAACATAAGCTAGAGAACTGGACAAGATTATCAACCAACCCTTCCTCAATAAGCATCTGTCCTGGTTTACCATAACGACGATAATCTTGATCGTTATCTTAATTACTGCCTACATCCTGTGCAAGTGTCGGCATAGAAGAACACCCATGATCACCATGAGTAGCCCCGATAACGACTTACCCCCAGTACCAAGGCCACTAAATAGGAAACCGACAGGGGTCAAGTTCAGCAATATTCTATCAAGAAGAAGACCCAGTATTCGACCCGAAGTCTCCGTAGAAGAAGAAACGGAACTTCAAAACAATATTTTAAAGTCACTGCATGGCACCGACTTTTCACCAGAAGAGGGAGTTGTTATATGCGATTTCAACCACCTTCATATGACCTGTATGACCGTCACACGTGTATCAGGTTACGCAATAGCAACTCGACCCAATAATTCTACGAAGCAATGTCAGCAGTAAGCGCAAACGTGGGAACAACGCTGACAATGCAGTACATAGGTTATAAAAGGACAATATTGCACTTGCGTTAGTCAGTAAGAAATAAGTTACGTCGCGTATCATAAATTATATAAAATAACGAATTTAAATTGTATTTAAGTGAAGTAAATAAAATTTGTTTTTAAAAAGGGAAACATTTTTAAATCAGAATTCGGATAAAAATTATTTGGCCATTTTTCTGAAAAAAACATAATTTATAAAATAGTTCATATCCGAAACAAATATAAAATAGTTTCAAGAGCAATTCCAAGTGGTACATTATCAAAAATTAAAGAATTTGTATACATTTAGATCCATTTTTCTTAATTTTACTCTTTTCGGATTAGATAAGTGGACAATCTTGGTGCAAATTTTATCTAACGTCGTAAATAACTCTAATATCCACTATTTGTTTTGCTCCATCAAAAACTATTGCAGTTATTGAAAGAAAACTAAAAATCAGTTTTATTACAACCAAATATTAATATTTTATTAGGATAACGGGATCAAAAAACAAAATCTACAAAATCTCCACTAAATATTTACATAACTGAAGCAAAAATAATTAATGACTACCTACGATATAAAAACCCAATATTTAAAGCAAATATAGGAACTAAGAATTACATTTCAGTGTGCCGTCCATCTCGTTCCAGGGAAACGATAGTTCTTCGTTTTACGTCGTTGACGGCATTCCTTATAAATTGCTTGGATATTGAGGCAATACAATTCCTAATTACATTCTCCAAATGGTCTACCTCCCGAAAAGGTCTTTTTTTGTATACCATGTTTTTCAAATAACCCCACAAGAAAAAATCGAGTGGGGTTACGTCGGGCGATCGAGGTGGAAATTGGTATTCTGACAATCGGCCAATCCATTTCCCTCGAAATTTCCTATTTAAAAATTGTCTTATTGCCATGGTACTATGAATTGGTGCCCCATCTTACTGGTACCATAAAAATTGGCGATCTCGTAAATTAATTTCGTTAAGAGCATCGGTTAGTTCATTTTTTAAAAACTGTAGATATCTTTCTGAATTCAAGTTTTCTCTGAAGAAAAATGAACCAATTATTTCATTATTCCTCAGACATTGCTCTCGACATTCTATTACAAAATTAGGATTCTCCTGCGCCCACCATCTGCAATTTTGAGAAGAAACAACTCCATTAAAAGTAAATGTGGCTTCATCCGTCCCCAAATGCGACTGGAAAATAATTAGTCTTCTTCTACTTCTCCCTGGAACCATGCCGATAAATCAAATCGTGGCACATAATCCCGTTCTTTCAGGGTGCTGATGAATTTCTGCTTAAATGGACGAAAACGATTAGTTTTCAAAATTCTGCTGACGTTCATTATTGAAAGGTCGGTATCTTTAGCTACCTTTGATAAAGATGTCTGTCCCTGCTCCACAACCTCGAGGCAAACATTTAATTCGTTCTCTTCCTGGCCGGTTATCCATTTATTGTGAGCTTTTTTAAAATTATTGGCAACGGTACCCGTGTCTTTAAATTTAAGTAAGAGTCTACTCACGGTAGAATGACTAATCGGTGGCTTCTCGGGATGCCTTTTATTGAAAATATCTGCTACTTGTCTATTTGACAAAGAATCATGATAAATCAACACAATTTCAATCTTTTCTTGTAAAGAGAGCATATTTATTAACACGTTCACAAAAATATTTTACAATATAACGTCAAAATATTAAGATCCGTCAATGCATAACGCTTTTATTTATAATAAGGCACAGTGCCAAAAGCTTTCGCTATGTCCAAGAATACCACAATACACCTTTCTTTTTTTTCCAGTTTATATCGGTAATTTGTTTGGTAAGCTGATAAAGGGCATCTGTAGTACAACATCCATAAAGATGATATGATATAGATATTGACGTTTTGAAATTAAGTTTTTATTTTGCAGAAATGTCAATAATCTGTCCTTGAGGCATTTTTATAATATGAACAAGGGGGCGAATTAAAAAGCGATGTGTTTTTTTTAATAACGATAGAGGTAAAATTATCGATACCCGGAAAGCTGTCATTCCTAAGGCTATTAATATGTTTTATTATATCGCTATCGTTCACGGGACTTCAATATAACGATCCCAAATGAGGTGCATTTGGAACTAACTCATTTTGACTCGACTTGATTTTTTTGTACATTTCAAGGCCGATGTTAATAAAATATTTATTACAATAATGTGCCAAACTTTTGGAATCCATAAAGGGGGCGTTACTGTCGTTATTGAAAATGGGAGGTGTACTTTTTTGTCTGTTAGTCTGACCGTTTGTGTCTGCTGTTATAAATGTATAAACCTTCTTAAGGTTACTTCCAGCATTTTCGATTTCAGTTTTATAATACGGATATTTGGTTTTGATAAGTTTATTCAAGTTATTTCTATAATTTTTGTAAATTTGGTCGTCACATTCGTTCAAATTTTGTAAAAGCTGTTTTTTCATTTTGTCTCTTTTTTATACTTGTTATTATCCAAGGCTTACGCTTGTCATATTCTTTGATATAAAATTTTATAAAAATTATCTGTAGCCTCTACTACATCTGTTTTACTTAATATAGTATTCCAATTTTCGTTTTTAAGGAGATCATAGAAACTGTCTTCATTTGGTCCAGTTATTGATTTTTTTTTGTATTTGTTTAGTTTTATTACAATTATTATTTTTATTTTTAAATGTGTTCAACATGATAGGATAGTGATCTGTCAAGTCTGCACGTAGTAGGTATGGCTTGATTTGACTATAATCAATATTTTTTGATTAAAAAAAATATGGTCAAGGCATGTGCTTGTTTCTACAGTTATCCTTGTAGGGCAGTTTATACACGACACAAAGCCCAAGTGATTTAGAAAAAAAATATATGACTTAGCGCAATTGTTGTTTTTATTCAAAATATCAATGTTAATATCGCCCAGAAAAATATTTATGTCGCATTTTTTACATCGTAGTAGCAAAGACAATCATATTCGTAGTATGATTGTCTTTTTCTCAATATATCAATATCTTCTTTGTTGCAGCACTGTATAAGTACTCCACTATCTTTAATTTTTTTAGTATTTTTTATAGCAATTCGAAGATCTTTTGGTATTATGGTTTGATTGATATCCTTCTCAGTTTTTCGGCATTCTGTTTTTGTTTTGGTTTAATAATAATTCCGGGGGCATTTATGTTTATTTTTGGTACTTTCGGTGTTTCACTTTGTGTAATTTGGCTATATGAAAGCTTTGAGCCTGCCTGGGATGTTTCTAATTCAGATATTTTTTGTTAAAGCAATGCTATTACCACTTCCTTGGATTCAATTATTGTTAGTTTATCTTGAATTGATTTTTGAAGAAGAAGATGTGTCTCCATTTGTTGACATCTTTCACAATGGAATTTTAATATTCGGCTATCCTTCAATTCCAATACATTGATTTCATTGGATGTCAAATGATACATTGTTTACAGTATTTTCCTTTACACATGTCATATGGAAAAAGGGGAATTTCTTCTTCCGCCAATATCTCGACAAACAATACATTTCATTTTACCACTGTCGTAAAATCAGATTAACGATTTTACTAAATGTACTAAACATAGAACATCTCTGTTTCTAACACAACCTTCGTAAACAATGTGCATTCCGACAAAAATGAAACCCAAGTTTTTACAGATTTTTGTCAATTTTCACTGATTTTATAGTTAAAATGAGAATAATTATTCTGTCACAGTTAAAAACACTTTATCGTCCAGCTATTAACGCCAAACACAAATTATTTCAATTAAGTTTAGCTACTCAAAAGTTCCTAATTTATGAAGAGCAACAATTACGCTTATTTTTGCGGAACGTACGGGCTTGATACGCTACGCTATACAGGGTGCTACAAATTCGTTTCTTTGTATGGGTATCTCGAAAACCGTAAGAGATACGCGGTCGGTTAAATTGGGGCAAAGTTGCGCAATTTAAGGATCATTGACATGCCGTCGAAAAATTTAGAAAATTCCGTTCTCTTTCCGGAGATATCCGTAAAAAACCGAAAATCATCTATTTTACTTTTATTTTTTCCTGCCTTTGTTTGAAGGGATAAAGTGAAATAAATGTCACATTCTTATTGCCACTTTTTCTTCTCTACAAGCTGGCGGTATCAAATTTTAAATACGACGTTTCGCTTTCGGGCCCCCTTCATGAACTTCATTTTTTTTAAATATGGACCTGGAATCTAATTTTTAAAAAGCCTTTGGCCTCCTAAAACCAACGATGTATCGCACTTATCAATAAATCTACAAATCTAGATTTTTTCATAAGAGATAATGTGTTAGACAGACATGGGGCGATCTTTTCTGACCCGATTTTCACTTATGATAATTTGATACCACCAGCTTGTAGAGGACAAAAAGTGGCAATAAGAATGTGACATTTATTTTACTTTATCTCTTCAAACAAAGGCAGAAAAAACCAAAAATAAAATAGATGATTTTCGTTTTTTTACGGATATCTCCGGAAGTAGACGGAATTATCTAAATTTCTCGACGGCATGGCAATCACCCTTAAATTGCGCAACTTTGCCCCAATTTAACCGACCTCGTATCTTTTACGGTTTTCGAGGTACCCATACAAAGAAACGAATTTGTAGCACCCTGTATACGTCAAAATAAGGTAAACACAAATTTCAAAACAGAAGTTTCGAATATCAAAGTGTTTTATCTTTATTTCACTTCACATCATATACAGAGATGGATAGTAAACTATTGCTAAAAATTATTGGGGCTTTAGTAATTCAACATAACAAATTACCCTTAAATTATAGGAAACTATCACTAGGGCATTTAAAAAAAACTGTATTTAATATTGATAAAACTGCGGAAACATAAAAATGAAGTAAGACGAAGATTTTGGGTCAGAGACATATTCTTAAGGTGCTAGTAATAATTTGTTGGATGAAATGAAATTGAATGATCGGGAGAAATATTTTAATTTTCTCCGCATGTATCCAGAAACATTTAGTGAATTATTACTTATTGTTGGCCCAGAAATAGAAAAACAAAATAGTGTTAGAGGATCAATTAGTGCTAAAATCCGTTTGGAATTAACTTTAAGATATTTAGCGTCAGGTGACAGCATGATATCACTATCGTACTTGTTCCGTGTTGGAAAATCCACCGTGTCAGAAATCATTGCCACAACCTGTCAAGCTATCTGGGATACTATAAAAAGTAGGGTTTTTGTAGAACCACCAGAAAACAATCGGAAAAATATTGCTGAGGAATTTAATAAAATATGGAATTTTAAAAATTGTATTGGGGCAATAGATGGGAAACACATTATTAAGCAAGTACGATCATTAAACCTTTATAGGTAATAACTATTGCAATAGTTATTTAAAAATTATATTATTCATTTGGCAATTGTTTGTAGGCACCTCTTAATTCAGGATCCAAAAATTATAATTACAAACGAACACATTTCATAAACCTATTGGCAATAGCAGATGCAAAAAATCAATTCATCATGATTGATATAGGGGCTGAAGGTAGAAAAAGTGATAGTGGCGTTTTCAGATGTAGTACTCTTGGTCAAGGTTTTGAACAAAATTTATTTCACATTCCTCATTCAGATGACTTGCCCTATGTTTTAGTAGCTGATGAAGCATTTCTCTGAACAGAACATATGATGCGCCCGTACCCCCGTAGGGGAAATTTAGACGTCAGAAAAAAAAGTTTTTTACTACCGGTTTAGTAGTGCAAGAAGAATTATTGAAGGTACCTTTGGTATATTTGCATCCATGTGACGATTTTTTTGAAAATCAATAATTGCAAGCGAGATGACAGTTTGCAAAATAGTCCAAGCCAGTGTGTGTCTACATAACTACCTAGTAGCAAAAAAGGAGGTAATAGTCTAGAAACGATGCAAGATTCGAGTGGTTTGGGTACTCAAGTAGAAGGTTTAATAAACTTTCACAGGTGTGGTTCAACCTACACACACAAGAAATGCTTCAGCTTTGAGAGATATATTTACAGATTATTTTTGTGGATCAGGAGCAGTAGAATGGCAGTGGCAGAAAGCCCTAGAAAATGACTTTTAAATAAATACAAGCAGTAGTATTAATTTATATTTAATTTTTCTTCATTATCATATACCAATTGCATAATATTAATTTCTAGTTTGGCTCTCTCTCTGTATGGGAGTCTCAACACCATTGAATGGCGGCGATTTAGGGGAAAAAGCTTCCAATATTTGCCCCTCTAAATCTTTTTTCTCACCTTTTTTCTTTTCTAAAACTAAAACTAAAATATATATTGTAAAATAACTTAAAGTAAAATGGAGACCTTAGTTTTAATTATACTTAATACACTTAATTACTGTTACTACTGATCAAAAATATACAAAAAGATTTAACAAATAACTAAATGTAACATGATCGTTTAAAAAATGTTTAGTAAGTAAGAAATAGAAAACCTTTAGCACTAAACATCGACAATTATTATTGATTGATGCATTAAAAGTCGTAAATTTAAGCAATTTATTAAAATGTAACAGTTAATACTTGTATAATTTATATCAATATTTAAATAATTATCTGTGTTGTGTTTACTTACTTTTTAATGTAGGACTCATCAATTTAATTGGGGATTCTAATGGTGTCGTACTTAGTGAGGATGTGCCACTGGTTGAAGGCAGTACTATAGAACTGACGGTCCTGAAAATAAAAGCAATCTATATTATATTTATTTTGCTTATTTAGTAAATTTACTTCAAAATATTACATAATTACAAACTGTTAACTTACTGTTGTTGACTGGCTCCGTCATCTATGAACTTCATCATATTGTAATGACAGAATCCTGGGTGAGGTGTAGAGATTGCCTCTGATCCACTCGGTCTATATTCGTGAACCTTTTTTTTGGCCCGAATATAACAATCCCTTAGATATTTCCATTGTTTTTTGCAGATCTTCTGGAGATATTTTGTTCCCATATAGATATGAATTCTCATTCCACAGAGGCAGTTTTTTTGCATTAGTCCTATGCATTAATGGCAACTGTATATTATAGAGAGGTGGTCTTTCTTGTACTAGCTTAATAAAAGTTTCCTCCCAATCGGGACCGATTAGGGAAACTTCTTTGGATACTTTCACTCCTGTGCCCTTCATTACTAAAATAACGCAAAATTATGAGTATGTCTTAGGATTAGCATTTTACATTATTAAAAGTAATATATTAAAAAAACTGATCATTTGTTGGATTTGACTATCCGCTTGGCGGGCTTGACCGCTTGCTCTCTCGTGATAGATGGAACACTTTGTGCTCTTTTGGCTTCCTCTTAACCCCGTTGTGACATTTCTGTTGGCTTTCGCACGCTCTGTAGGGAGGGCGAGTCAGGGTTGTAGGGATTTCGGTTTTCTGCGCGATGTGGATCGTCTGATGTCTCTGCTCCCTCATGGGAAGAATAGCCCTACACCGAGGTTCTGGTACAGGTAAAAGTCCTGTGAGTGCTGTGACGATGGGGACCTTCAGTCCTTTCGTTTCTGTTGTTAGGGTCACCGCTTTGTTCGTTTGATTTCGGAATGAAGTTTTGTTTGGTTAGTTCTTCAGTTTGATTGGTGCCTGAGCGGGTTAAGGTATCCTCGTTTTGGAGGGTGAGATGTGCTCCAGCGCGAAATGGAGCATGGCTCATTTCTTGGGGCGAGAGGTTTCATCCTGGTTTATGGTCGTTTGTTTTAGTGGGCGCTAGTCTTCAACTGGTTACCCCGTCTTATTTGGTATTAATGGAGCTTTCCTGCTTTGGTCTCCTGTTTTTTGGACGGTGCCATGTGCGGGGGAGGTTTCCTCGTTTTGGGGGTGAGATGTGCTCTAGCGCGAAATGGAGCATGGCTCATTTCTGGAGGTGTGAGGCCTCAGCCTGGCATCGTACCCGTTGGTTATTGGACGTTGGTCATCAACTGGCTACCCAGAGTTTGTGTGGTGTTAAATAAATTTTGCTTGTTTGGTTCCCTTGTTCTGGATGGTTCTGTGTGCGGGGGAGGTTCCTTCGTTTTGGGGGGTGAGCTTTGCTCTAGCGCGAAATGGAGCATGGCTCATTTCTTGGGGCGTGAGGCTTCGGCCGGCCATAGTGATTGTTCACCTCAAGCCTTTGGCTTTGTTGGGCGCTGGTCTTCAACTAGCTACCCGTAGCGGTGTTTTCTTTTCTTTTGACCCCTTCAGGGAATTTATTTGCGGTTTTGTAGTGTATAAGGATCGTTGGCTGGGTTATAGTTGGGAGGTCTGTTATCCGTAGGGCCGTTTATTGGAGTCTTAGCATTATCTTTTCATTTCCGGGGGAGTGGGTGGTTGAGTCGTGCCGAGTAGATTTAGTATTGGGGTGGTGATTGGTTATCGTCGGGAGCCTCGTAGTGGGGTTTCGCCGAGTAGTTTAGATTAGTAGTTGAGTAGTAAGCAGCCGGGGGTTTTCTTTTTTGTTACGGGCCTTAGTGGCGACGGGTGCCGCCGGATGTTTGGGTCGGGGCTTCCTCCCGATCAGCCTCGGTTGTCGGGAGGGGCAAGCCAGCTCGGAAGGGACGACATGGGGGGCCTGTTGCCTGACGCTCCGGGGTCACCTTTGGCCCGATGGCAAGGGTCAGAGGCCGCCGCGAGGGGGTGGGCTACTGTGATCGAGCACCGGAGCCGCTGATAGAAACTATACTAGCCGTCGTAGCGGTCAGTGGTTTCGTTGTTTTTGCCTGAGCTCCGTGTTGGTCTGATTCGAGCAGGTCGGCGGCAGTGCCGTTATTAGGTTAACCCATTAAGTTTGCTTAGTCCCCTCGGTTGTTGGTTTGTGTAGAATTAGTTTTTTTCAGCTTGGTATGCGCTATAGCATACTCCCTTGTGGGTGGTGGAGCACCTAAGCTATCCCCTTTAGATTCTTTTTGGCCTACTCTTGATCTGTTGAATCTTTCCTTTTCCCTTTTGTCTTACTATTTCTTCCTCCACCTTCCGAGGGGTGTCCCTCGGGTGGGTGGTCGGTGTTGTCGGGTTCGTGTTGGTTGTGTTTCGAGTGTGGTCTTGGTGTGGTTGGTATACGAGGTTACCCCAAGCCCTATTGGAATACGCAATGCCAGCCGCCGCCAGCGGTTTTCCATTACCTCGAGGCTGGTGGACGCCATGGTCACTCTCGGGGCGTTGCTGGCCCGTTCTCGGGGGCATTTGTCTCTCGCCCGGGAGACACCGCTCGGGAATCCGTAGCGTTAGGTTTCTCCCGTAGTTATAGGTTTCTCCCGTAGTTATAGGTTCTTTCTTAGTATTAGGATAGTCGTTGATGTTAGGTTCGGTGGGAATGGGAGCTATTCATTCCATATTTAATTGGCGTTAAGTTTTATTTTCTCCTCTACAGGGTGGCTGTAGGGTGTGGCTTAACGATAATGGAGAATAGTCATTCCCTCTATTTGGGTTGTTGGGAGTTGATACCCTTAAGTTTAAGTTTAGTTTTAGTTTTTTTTGTCCTTTATCTTAGGGTTTCCGATTGAGGTCGGTACTGTCCATGGTAGTGGGTCCTGATTTCGGTACTTAGTATTTTAGAGTTTTGCCTTGGGTTTTTTTGGCGTTATCGTCGGAAAACTTTTTACCCTTTGGGAAGTTTCCCTCCTTTCGAAGGAGAGGGGGTGTTGTCACGTTCAGATTTTGGCAGTTCGAGTCATTATTAAGTTTTGAAGCACCCTCGTAGCTATTCCGTCCTGCATTCAGCTTTCGGAGGGATTCGTTGCGCGAGTCTCGGCTTGGTACGGCCCGACCGGATGGTTGGGGGGACACGAGTTTTGCGGAAGAAAGGACTGGTCTTTCTTTTTGACTAGAGAAGTGATTCCGTAAGTCTGCCGGAGTTTTATCTCTCGCCGAAGGCGGATTTTGGTCGATTTACGGGGAAGTATTTCCATTTTGGTTCTGGGAACCTGCTAGTGAGATACGTATAGTGTCGTTGTTCGAAGTTTTGTTAGCTGCTTCCACTTGGTCATCCCAGCCATTGTACGTCGTGTGTTTTGTTGTTATTGATTCGAGTGCCCTTTTAGTACGGTAAGAATTCCGTATTATTAGCCTATATTTCGCGGTTTCGTGGATCTAGTATTACTATTCAATATTGCATTATGCTTTTGATTATTAATTGCGGGTTCAAATGTTTAAATTTAAAGATTTCATTGCGTTGAATTAATTTTTTTGGTACAGTTAAATTGACATGAGAATATTACCGGCTTTGGAATGTGAAAACGAACGAGTTTTGTTGATCCGGGCTCGCTATCGGGTTTTTATATACCACTGAACTACGCGTTTTTTATGTTGTTTCCGAACGTTTTGCGTTGTCGATTTTCGGCGATATTAAGGGCTCGTTTCACTGAATTAATCTGGGTGCATTGTTTTATAATCAGGGCCATTATTTCGCATTTCGGATTTCAATTTTATGTATATTCTTTGAGAAATTTAAGAAAAATACGCGATTTGTTCTATTTTTCATTATTATACCGAGTTTGGGACCAATACCGTGGGAATTACTGTGCTTTTCTCAATTTTAATATTTGTTTTTTTTTAAACGACATCTAGTCATTCGTGTTAGATGCGTTAGATTTTGATTTTGACACTAATCAGGGAATTGGGTCGATTTAATTAGGTAGTAATTCATGTATACCTTTTTAATTGTATTAAGGGAGGCTACTTTTGAGGGTGCATATGTTAGCGCTCATTGAACCATAGTTTCGTCTTATTGACCTTAGAGCTCGAGTCACTAAATGAATTTCGATTAAATAATTAGATAGCAAATACTTTAAATTACCATTAATTTATTAGATAGTTAGCAAATTGGAGGTTAGGCATGCTAACCTGTTAATTTGATTGGAATTTGTCTGGGACGCTGGTCTAGTTAAGATAATTTGCGATGTTTGGTCTGATATTTTTAATTATGCTAGTTTTTTTTTGCAAGCTCGGTAAGAGCTATTTATTTATTGTTTTTTTGTGGTAGTGAATAATAAAATTACGTTTTTTTTTATTAGGCCAGCTATCTGTCTCGTTCATACCGTATGACTTGCATTTAAGCTCATTTTCGTGCCTTTGTTTATCATTTAGATTGGAATTCATTTATCCGTATGGTGAATTTTATTTGCTTTCGTGGCGGAACAATTTATTTAATTACTGATTAGATGGGATGTTTTATCATTATTCTTAACTGCGAATGTTGGCCTCCTTTGATCGAATTTGATTTTGCAGAGATGCGTGATCAATTTTAAGTTAATTGTATTTTTTTTCCCCTCGATTGCAAATATATCGTTGCGAGAGAGCTTTAGTTAGTTAGCCTTCGATTTTTGTTTTTCTTTTGGGCTTCTATTGAAAAGTCAAGTTAAATTTTAGACAAATTTTAATCTCTTTAATTAATGATTAATAACGCTGCTATTGTATCGTGTTTTGCGTGGTTTAGGCACAATGTTATGTTAGCAATCGAGTCCCCTATCGTGGTGGCTCGTTACTAGGAAATTTTTTATTCCTAGGGCCGCATCCAGGGGGCAGAAGCCTTGACGAGATGTGGGGAGTCTCTACGCTCTGGTAAACCTAGTTGGCGCTTTCACCAGCCTACAATAGTTCGGGTCTAGTCCGCCCGGAGCTTCCGGTTTAGCCTTGGGACAGAACCCTTACAGATAAGTTCTTGCTCTTAGGATTTGACTTTTCATTCTCCTGTGTCAGTCAGGCGATTGAATTTTTCCTGCGCTCCAGTTTTATGTATTTAGTTTAGAGCGCAATACTATTTTAGCTGACGCGTGTTCACACCGTTGGGACCTGTAAAGTTTAATAATCAATCCCTCTTTGGGAATTTGTATTTAAGCCTGATTAATTGGTCTTTACTTGGCGGATTCAATCACTTGTTTTTTTGTATGTGTATGGAATAAAGTGTACAATTTGTTTTTTTATTTGCGGTGTTTCATTTGGCTCGACATTAGTTGAGTATATCGATTTTTTTTTCCTTTTTTCAGCTGAGTTTTTTTTTGTCTTACCGGCGGAGTTTCAAGGACGGGGGTTGTGTAGCAAGTTCCGGGAACATCGCGGGGACTGCCACTTCGGCCCGTTTCGAAGTTGGTGGCGCCCAAACGAACTACACGTCGGAGCCGCGGCAATTGCCCGCTCGCCTAACAGCTTGCTGCAGGACTTTGCGTTTTGGTCCCGCCCAGTGCGCATTAAGTAGAGGAGACCGGGTCGAATTCGGTAGGTGACTTATTCTAATTCTTGGTGGAACTCATCATAGCTCCACAAGCTTTGAACATCTCTTAATTTAATTTTTAACTCACCCTTTTTTTAATTTAAAAAAAAAGGATTTCCTTTTCGCAAGAATAGTGCGTGGCAATATGATATCAATTCCTCTTAATAATGACCTCGCCATTACTAGTGAAACTTGCAATAACGAGAGCGAGATGAATTCACATCAACCTGATTCTGACCAAGACGAGAAAACAAAAAAAATTAAAATTTGTAACGGATATTCCTTTAAACCTAAAAGGCTCCGATGAATTTACACAAAATCTAAAATTTATTTCAGAACAGCTAACTTTGTTGAGTACCTCAAAAGAGAGATATCGGTATTCACCGAGTACTATTGTTTTTTGTTCAATTTTGTTTACAATGCCTCATTCCTATAAATATTTGCGTAATCATGCTCCTATTATTTTCCTAAAGCTGAGCAGGCATTTTTCTATCCTGATTTTGAGACACGCCAAAAAAAAAATGTGCTTCGTTTTCAGCCGGACCGTTTTCGACGACTTGGGCTATAATATATTTAAGGGCGTTGCACCGCGGGACCTTGTGACGTATTAGGAACCTCGTCAGCCAAAAATCCCACCGCATCGTCTTGACCTGATGACATCTATCAATAATCCGTAAGTTGGGCATAGCATATTTAGGGGCACGGCACCCCGCACTTGGTCTCCACACCGAATTTTGGTCGCTCCACAAATTCTCGGCCATGTCGTGATCTGTCAAGATTTAGGCTACTTCGGCTATATCATTCTAAAACTCTGTTTTAGTGCATTTTGCCCAAGATTCCAAACCCCCAACATAAAAATAAGGAAAATATTTCCGATTTATCAAGATGAGACTTAGGTCTTTCATTAAACACTCTTGCAAAAATGCTGAGTTACTCGTACCAAGGAAGGAGATATCGGAAGTCCTGGAAGAAGTTCATAATGGAAAGTCTTGTGCTCATCTCGGAGTAAACAAAACGACTGGCAAGATCCGCGACAGATTTTACTGGGTCAACTACTGTTAGGATGTGAAATCGTGGTGCCGGCAGTGTTCAACCTGTGCCGCCAGTCAAGGACCCGAAATAATATCTAGGGGAAAGATGAGAAGTATAACATACTTTTACTTTTAACGTATCGCCCTTGACGTAGCTGTACCTTTTCCAGAAACAAATAATGGTAACAAGTACATTTTAGTAGCGATTAACAACTTTGCAGTCCTCAATGAAGAAGCTGCTCGTGAAGGCCCTCGTGAATAATCTACTCAGCAGATTTGGTGCTCCGTTAGAGCTGCACTCATATCAAGGACGCAACTTCGTATCCAAGGCTTTTCATAAAGTGTGTGATTTACCCAGCATCCATAAAACACGGACTGCAGCTTGACACCCATAGTCAGACCATTGACGAACATTTCTCAAAAATCATACCACTATTTTTGATGGGCTATAGATCAGCAGTCCATGATACGACAGGACTAACACCAGCCATGATTTTATTTGAAAGAGAACTTCGTTTACCCTGTGGCCTATTATTCGGAAAACCGGACAACCAGAATACGGAAGTTCAAGACTACGCGGACTTCCTTAAGGAAAAGTTACAGCGAAAGCCAGTGACCGAATGAAAATACAATATGACCTCAAAGCTAACTCTGTACGATTTCAGATGAACGATAAAGTCTGGTCATATAATCCACAAAGGAGAAAGGAAGATCCCCAAGCTAATGCCAGTATGGGAAAGGCCCTACACAGTCATCAAAAGAATTAATGACGGTAGTTTATAGAATTAAACATGGCCTCTTTCATTGACGAATCTGGTATACTTCGCGTAGGCGTAAGAAACAAACATTCGAATTTAATTCGAGATACCGAACATCCAATTGTGCTGCCGCCAAATAAAAAATTTACTAAACTCTTAATAGAATATGAACCTTACATGCTTCGACTGCCTCTCTGTTAACGTTTCTTAGAACGATTTTTTGGACAATTCACGGTAAGAATGCAGTAAATCGTTGTGATCAAAGAGTGTTCGATTTGCTTTAGAGCGAAGCCTTCGTTTAAGGTGCCCATAATGGACGATTTCCCCAAGCTTGGTTAGTACTTTGCGGTGATGATGTCTTCGATTTCCCTAGTAACAGGGTGCGACTTCAACAGCTAGTCCTAAAATATATTTGTCAACTTAAATTTCATAACAAGGAGAGAATACAATGGAAAGTTCCATGTATTTTGGCAAAGGAACCGTTATCAAAAAACATCAAATTAATTAAAGTACTACAATCTTATTAAATAAAGGTGAAGATTTTGTTTCAGTTTCTGTTAATTTTAATAACACATTTCATGTAAATTTTAGAACAAAGAGGGGTAAAATGTAAGAAATGGACAAAAAAAATAATTTGCATGCGGTTTTCATAACACTAAGCCTCAAACCTGCAAAGATCCACCTGTAATAGAGAGTGGGCAACCTTAAACATTTTTAAATCGGCCGCAAACAAACGAAATCCAAAAGATCAGAAGCAGGGCAACATCGTTAACAATAGATTAAAAATACGTGATCTTATGTGAAACCCCTGTGGAATATCAGACGTTACGAGAATTTAATTGGATATAAAATTATTGACTTGTTGGCTTATTGTTAGCGAATATTCTGTATTTTCCCATAACTTTAATACATTCCTTCGCACTTTTTCCTGTGATATGCTAAAAAATATGTTCAGTAAATATAAAGTTGCCAAACGAACTAACTTACTTTAAAATAGTTGAGAAGCTGAATATCCACTAACACAGTTGTATGATTGAGTATAGCACCAAATTGGGTTTTTACGTAATCGGTCAATAACTCCTATATCTAGAAGTCGGTTTTGAATCGATACGGCCCCGGCGCGGCAAGATATAAAATGCGCGCGACGAAACTACTGCACATAACATGCACACTGGTTGGAATCGGACTAAGCGTGTTACATTTACAGCTAGCCATAGAAGAGTATCTCTTGAGCTTGATCAATAACATATGGTCCTCAGTTTACCCATCTCTTTACGGTGCAATAAATTGCTTCCAAGTGCTCTCTTGGTTCAGTGGTTAGATGCTGGGTCTGTGATACGGAGGGCCGGTTTCGATTCCCGTCGATGTTTTTTTTTAATTTTTTCAAGGTTGTGTTTGTAAAAAGTTCTTTTCTTCATTTTGGGCATGCCTTTGGCGAGGTTTTGTTGGTTGCGCCCCCGTAGCGAGCGAAGCGGGCGGAGGACCATGCGTGAAATGAAATATTAGACATTCTAAAATAGTTAACAAACCCTCTAAACAAACCAAGTCATTGCGTTGTTGGTCAAGCTCATTAGTTGCCGTAATGCGGCTAGCTCCAAGTACGTGTTACGTATATGATTCCAACTCTGACCAATACGAATATACACGTAGTGTATCAAAGCTGATGGCCGTTGATATTTTAGTAGGAGGCGCGCCGCGCCACTGTCAAATATCGTTGGAGAATATTTTTCCCCACCTTACTGATTCGGGATTAACGTTTTTAAAACTTACAAGATTTCGTTGGATATTGTAATAGACCAGATCTAGTTCTTTCTTTGATGTTGCCATCGTTCATCGTCAAACTCCTTTATTGTTTGCTGAATGTTGCTAAATGATTTGGACAATAATCAAAATCAAAATTATGTTGGTACTAGCATATAGTAAATTACATACAAAATTAAAAAACATTCTAAGTAGCTGATAGAAAATGTTATTTTACCCTTAAATACCAAATTTTATCGAGAGCGCCCAATTACATAAAAATAAATTGGGTTTTTTTTTGTCTAAATTATATTCATGAAGCCCTGAGATGATATGTAAGACCACGACATTTTGGTCTTCATTTGTAGGATAAATTTTGATCCCAAGAAAAAGACTTATATTTCGGTCTAATATATAATATTTTGTTTTTCTGCAGGGTCTGAGCCAGTTCGACGGAGCTCCATCTCCAGTACTGAATCGGAGCAAGACCTTTGCAAACGATATCAAAGCATCAGACATCGAATCGTCCATCGAAAACCTTATGTAGACATGTACAAAAGGGTACATTTTAATACGTTCGGTAAGTAAAT
>MU184075.1:113376-161202 GCA_016904865.1 Pissodes strobi | reverse complement strand
GATCAAATTAAAACATCACGAGCCTGGCATATACTTTGATGGAAGGAGGCGCTTATGCTAGAAACGAAAAACAAAACCATCAGTCGTCGAAAAATAGTCTCCGAAGAAAATATAACTGTTCCTTTAGCTGCACCAGGGCTAGGAACTTGGGGCATGTCGCCACTGGGAAATGCAAACGAAAACAGTATGGTATCATAGTAACATTACCAAAAAATCACGCCGGGGAAAATATGAAAAACAATTCAGTTAGATGTGATGTCATTTTGTTGTTAATATGGGATCAAAAGTAATCAACAATTTCAGACAGTAATAGGGAAACCTAATAAAGCCACCGAATATTGTCAAAACATGTCTGTGATTCAATTGGAAAAGATATCTGTAGAACTGGTGCCCTGAGAGATTTAAATGTTTTGAGTCCAGATAAAAAAAATATCTACGAGAATTGTTTAGTCAATAATGAGGGCAAGTTATTTAACGCGATCGACACAACTTGCAGCCGGAGAACCCGGTAAACGTCCTCATTTCAGATGGTGTTGATGGCTCGTACCCGTTGGTATATTATGACACAGGCAACCAGGAACAAATATATTACAATTGGCCAGGAGCATGAGCAGCGTTTTAAGATCCTTTACACAAATAGTGCACTATGTAAAAATAGGCCTCTCCTATTGGTCGATCCATCTCGTATTACAATATGTTTTCGTCATGCCATCAATTTCTGTCAAGAGCCCTTGTGGTGTAGAGGTTGAGATAGCTGGGTGTCACCTGGATGGCCCGGGTTCAAACCCCGTTGCTCTCTTTTATTTTTTTTTAAGATTATGTTTCTAAACAGTTTTTTTCTTGATTTTAGGTATGTCTTGGCAGAGACTTAGTTTGGGTTAGCACCTGATTAGTTTCCTTTTCTTGAGCTCCCGTAGCGAGCGGAGGGCCATGCGGATCGACCAATAGGAGAGGGCGATTTTTATATAGTGCACTATTTATGTAAAGGATCTTATAACGCGCATGAGCACGCTATTTCGTCTCACGCTCCTGGCTGCCTGTGTTTTATAATATGCCTCCCGTTGCGGCACGGCGGGAACGTCGTGGCTCTTCCGAACGATACCAGTGTGCGGCGAGGGTTCCGTAGGGATTTGTAGGTGACCAAGGGTGGTGTAAGAGGCGGCTGCGCTGGCACGACTCGGCCGAGGCCGAGCGGTGTGAAGCCCCTTAATTCGCGTGATAAACTTCCCTGTGATTACATTTCTCTCTCTCTCTCTAGTCGTATACTTCATGGCTGAAGTGTCGTGATCTCATGGTTGCCATTTAAGTTGTGGTTTGAGCAATCTTCCTCCATTTATCCCTGTCCGAGGCATTCCTGATGTTTTCTTGAAACGGAGCACCTGTGAATTCCTAAACTTGGTCGATCCATCGTCTTGGGGAACGTCCTCGAGGTCGTTTCCTCTCCAGCTTCCCATGCACAACCAGTTTTTCCAGAGATTGTCGTCCTTCCTCCTTCCTTCTAGTGACGTGTCCAAAGTACTTCAGGATTCGCCGCCTTATTACACTTGACAGCCTTTCCTGAATTCCCAATTCTCCTGGTATGGAAACATTGGTTTTGCGTGCTGTCCAAGGGATCCTCAGGAGTCTTCGCCACACCCACATCTCGAAGGCATCCAGCTTTTTGATGTCAGCGGCCTTCAAGGTCAAAGCTTCCGTTCCCTATATGGCAATGGTAAATATAAGGTTTCTAACTAACTTGCATTTTGTTGCCTTCGTAATGTGGTTATCTTTCCAAATTTTTGTTAGTTGCATGCGTGATTACATTTATGATGGTCGATTTTCGGTGAAGCCGACTTACGAAAAAAAATTCGGAAGGTCGCCGACGGGATTGCAATTAAAGCCTTTATCTGGCAATTTAATAACATTACATTCGCATCTAACATCAGAAGGCCATCTACGCCAGGAGGCTTTTGATGCTAGTATGCATTCAACTGTTTTGAGTGGGAAGTGCTTTTCTAATCCTACCCGCTTTCGATTTGCATGCCAGCTGAGCTAAGCTTAGTTAATCTATTTTACTTGTCGTTCTATTTGACCAAATCAAATTATATTAGATCATCAGTCAAAATACCTCCCCCCTTGCCTACGCTAAGGTTAGCGGAACCGAGTTGCTTGCATCCTAAGATGAGAGTGTTTTGTATAGGTACGTAAGTACGGTTCTATTTGCAACTTTAGTTAAGATAAGAATAGTGTATACCTATATTAAGGAGCCCCTGAAAGCGAGCGGAGGGCCATGCGTTTTCCCTCCCTTATCTAGCTCCGCCCACTAACATCATCAGAAGGTCATCTACGCAAAGTTGTCACTTTTGTGCATTCCTATTGGTTTTATTAAGACCATTGTCTTTTTACTGTGTAAACAATGTTAAGACCCATAACGGAACTGTGGGGTGGATGTACTCTTGCTATATTAAGTATATCCTAAAAACACACGTTTGTTGTCGTTTATCTTTGCCGAGAGTTCAAAAAGTACCAAGTACCTATAGGTCGTTGTAGCGAACTGAACCATCAGTCCGGAGGAGGAAGGTGGGCCCGCCTATTAGAGCTTACGATTCTTGGTCTATATACCTAATAATGCTTTTTGGAGATGTAGGTAATGCTGACGACATAATAAAAGAATAATTATATAGAATTATCAGATCAGAATTAATACCTCAAAACACATTCAAAGCATACTCAGACAGGAAAACTAACAAGAGAAAATGGTTTTGGAAAAAAAAAATATTAAAAAATGTTATTTGGTAAATTAGGTAATTTAATAATATAAATTGCATTAATGCTGCTTTCTCCTTGCGAATATTTTGTTGGCTCTGATGAATATATAACGTTTTGACCACTGACCGCTGGTGGTTCGGCAATTTTGAAAAAACGGCGCAGGAGAAACACTTAAGGCGCATACACCATTCTGTCGAAGTTTATAGTATACAAATAAAAATCGACTGATTCCCAAAAAAATTCGACGGGTCCTCTCAATGCCAATTCCGATTTACCGGAAAATGTAATACAATATTTATTGATGATTTTTAAAAATATATTCGGTAGGTATATAGTTTTATACACTTATTGTTTGTTGTTTGAAAATATTTTTCAGGTACGTGGAAGTTAATTGAGCAATAATGCTCGTCTGCGCCCAATACAGCCACTTTATTGGAGGACGCCGAGGATGAGGTGTTGAAAAATCACTCTCATGAAACCAAAGAAGTATTCACTTCAAAACCTTATATTGCCGAATACTTTTAAAGCATATTGAACATTTCAGGACATTTAAATAAAAACTAAACTAAACAAATATAGCCGTGTTCAAGAGCCACTTAGCGGAAAAAGCAGTTTTGTCCAACTTGGAGAAGGCCGCCGAATGCAGCTGCTGTGCCAAACTATCACAAGTCAAACAACTATCGTCAGCCGCTGAGAGGCTGTTGAACACGGCCTATATAATAAAATTGGAAGTATAATGCTTGAAACTGTTTAATACATGTAATCTTTTGTATACTGATGCAATTTCACTTAGCGTTTTGTATTTGGTGGCATATTATAAAAATAAGGATGGCACGAATTGAGGATCAATGGTTGGGTATGGGTACCCTTAAAACTTACGCCGAATTGCGGACCAATGTAAATTATAACGAGGGGTGGATTGTAATGTCATAAAAAATTAAATGAGCGTGACATAAGATAATATTAGGTAATTTGGGTTAGATTTCTTTCTTTTTACTCCCGGAGCGAGCGGAGATCAATGCATAAAGTGCTACACCCCATACTAATATGACACCGCCTATATGTTTATTTTGGTCTTCAATTCAGCTTAGAATTCCGGGTAGAAAATGAGTTTTCTCAGCAGTTATTGCTTTTGGTCATCAATTCGTGTCTACCCGTTTTTACTTATTTACAGAAATGGTATCTACTCAAAAAAAAAACTAAGTGGTGATTAACCCAAGTTGTGATTATTACTCGAAAAATTTTTCTTATGAAAATATCTTACTGTTGGTGAGAAGTTTTTTCACATTTTTAGACCCCTGCCTGGAGAGATTATTTTAAGAGATATTTAAAAACTTTTAAATACAAAAGTTATACGGTTTGCATGAACCGCCAGATTTTTTTTTAACAGAACAAAGAAATAGCTGTCAGAAAATATGAAATTTGGGTTTTTAAATGGAACACCCTGTAGATAATTCGTTTATCGCATAGTCGCCCGTTAGTGATTCCGAACATGCCGAATATGGAGATGTATCTCTAAAATAAACTGAGAAAAACATGATCTGGAACATTTTTGCTCATTTTTCGCAGTTAGTTATAAAGATAGAGGGTATCAAACCTGATATATTCGGAATCAATAAGAAACGAAGTATTCAATAAACGAATTATATACAGGATGTTCCATTTTAAAAAACAAAGTTCATATTTTCTGACAGCTTTGCAATGCTTATTTTTTTGTTTTGATAAAATATTCTGCCGGTTCCTTACAACCCTACAACTATTGTGTTTAAAGTCTTTTAATAGCTATTCAATGAAATAATCTTTCTAGGTAGGGGGAGAAAACCCTGTACTGAAGTTAAAAGATTAAAACATAATAAAAATAGAATCCCACATAAAGAAATCTCGAAACAAATATAGTTTTCCTCATAACTTTTTCAAATTCATACATCACTGACTATCCGACAAAGTAGATATGTTGTACCATATGGAGAACTTTCTCATTCATTTACAAGAAATTTTTATTCATAATAAAAGTTGAAAAAAAAATTATTTTCACATTGCGAAATTTTAAGTGATATACAGAAATGCAAAAAGTATGGGAATGTAAAATTAAAAATACTTGAAATTATTTGTTTGAATAAAACGATCGAAAATTAAACAATTCAAATTACATTTCTTCATATGAATTACTTATAGTTATGTGGCGAGAAAATCAGACCTAAAAATTAAAAAGAACAGATTTTTGACACTCATAAGTAATTAAATTATACCTCATAAGAAAACACTCTATAACGTTTTTGTTGCATTGAAATTTGATGTTTTTCAGTTTTTGAAACTCAAAAACGTTAATTTACAATATTTTTAATTTTGCAAAGTAGGATTTTTATTCCTCAATTACACCTAAAATTTAGGCTACCTAAAGAACGTTTCATATGATGCATGCATGCTTTCTGGCAGTAACTCCTATATCTAGCAACCTAGTAAGAGCTAGTAAATTAAAGTAATCTTTATTCGTAAAAAAGTATTAAACCAAAACTCAAACATAAGTTTGGGAATTTATCAAGAAGTCTGTCGTATAGCTAGCATTCTTTAAAATAAATAAATTATTAATAGTTGTCATAAATATTGGTGTATATATCCCCTTATACGATTAAAATGTGACGACGTCACACGACAAGCACAAGGGCCTTGATATTGAGTTGGTATTGTTTCTGGTCGTCATTGTATACGATGTTCAACTAGTTCTGTAACTCCCAATTTATACGCTGTTCTTTTTATTCCTTATAGAAGCTCATCAAATACAAAATTTGTAGTTCTGTTGACTCGCTATCCTCTCTCTCTCTCTCTACTTCGACACTCATTGATTACTCAATTGATAATGACGACCTGAAATCAAATAAAAAAAAAATAATACATTGAATTGAAAAATCAATATTTGTTTAAGTGCATATATACAATAGTATAAATAAAATACAAACACATATAGGTTTTTCAGTTCAAAAAATCACTTAAGTACTAAAAATGTAGTAATTTTGTTATTAGAAAGGCTATACCCTCAAGGTTTTTATTAAATATAGTGCCAAAAAAATCATCGAATCAATCCTTGATCAAGGATAAAGCACAGCTTAGTAAGCTGTGGATATAACACTTACACTTTAAGTAATATTACTTAAAAACTGCTTTACGGATCAACACCCTAATGTTTATAAATTATTAGGATTTAATTGTAGTCAATTTCATCCAAAGGCTCACCTTTGTCATGTAAACTATTTAAATAAATAAATGTATAGCTGGCTTCATGTAAAAATCAAAAACTTAACTTAAAGGAAATAATTTGATAATCTGAAGTTAATTTGTATACAATGATGATAAAAAAAGGTTGTCATTGTTTGTATATTTTACCAGAAGGTGAAAAGGCAAACATAGGAAAATGCAAACTGTTTCACTTTAACTGAAACCACTTGGGTTCTATGACAGTTAATTTTAACATCTACAATTTTAAAAAGAGGTAAAAGACATAAATCCCATTTTATTTAATAAAGGAATATTTTCTGGTATGTTATTATTCTGTATATTTAAAAATATTTGTACATTGTTCCAATCTATAAAAGCCACACAACTTTTGTAAGTAAAGCTAATTAATATATCAAAGGAGGTATCCCACCATCTACAGAACAATTTTCCACTCTATATATCTGTATTGTTGTTGCAAAGATTAATTAGGCTCATATGGTGATACGTTTCGTTGTCAGATTCGCCAAACGGTTCAGTGTTGGTTTTTGCCTTCGTCTGCTTGACAGTCTGGTATTACCTAAGCTGGAATATGGAAGTATAATCTGGTCGCCCCATTATGAAGTCTGGTCGAAATCAATAGAGAGGGTCCAGAGAAATTTTTTAATATGTATGTTCTTAAAACAGTACAGTTATTATCCTATGCAGGGATATAATCAGTATGCTTTGTTAAGCTAGTTTAATAGATTATCACTGGAAAATAGGCGAATGAAAATTTGCTTAATGCATTTGTATAAACTTCTCAACAATCGCATTGATTCAATTGACATCTTATCACAGGTACCATTTTCAGTTAACTGTGTTAACACTAGACAGAGGAAAACATTCTATTTAGATTTTCCGAGGACTATCCTGTATAAAAATTTGCCTATTTATCATATGTGTGATATTTTTAAAACTTATGCTAGTGACATAGATATAACAGATACCAATCTAGAACGCTTTGCTAGAATTGTAGAATAAATGTTACTTGCTTATCAAGCTCGGCAGATGATATAGTTGGCTAGTATAAATAAAATAAAAATTTTTTCACATGCTTGCAAACATTCAAAGTTACAAAGATGTACAACCAAATTAATTATAAGACATAAAAATGTTTGGTTCATGAATACCAAATGATTAAATTCTATACTCTACACCTGAAATCCAAATCTCATAAATAGGACTCTTAATAGTATAAGTTGAAAGAAAATACCTCAGTATTTTCCAATATAAGATATGAATTTAAAATTGTTATCAGTGCTACTTACATTATTTCCAAACTGCATTCTAATTGTTCTTATAAAATTTGTAAAGTGCTATGCTCGGGGGCTATGTCTATGATTCTCTCTACTCAACCAGATATATGATTATCACCTACTATAAACCTGAAATACAGAAGGTAAGCTGTATTACAATATATTTTAGTTAATGTAAATACCTATCCATGATATACTAAATACCTACATCTAAAATTATGCTGTGCTACTTACATATTAAGCACATATGTAAACTGCATTCATTCTTCACAAACAACATTTCTCAAGTAATTTGCCTATGTCTTTTTATTGATAAATGATTCACTTCTACTTTATACATAAAATATAGAACAAACCTTTAAACAAGATTTAACATTCCGACAAACCCCTTGTGGCTCAAGGAGCTAGACCTAACCAAATGTACCTAATTATGATGTACATTGCCTGTGATAAAAATAAATGAATTGAAACTGAAATAGCATTTAAATAGAATATTTCTTAAGTAAATATTCAAAATATATACCTAGGTAACTAAAATACACACAACAAATCAAATAAAATATATCAGAATAATATGATTGTGTTATTGACAGAAATACACTTTGAAGCTTTTAATGAATTAATCAAGACAGCGACCATCATCCTAATAGATAGATACCTAGTAGCTAGGGCCCGATAGGACAGAAAATTGAGTATTAAACTTATGTTGTTCTTGTAAAACAATTAAATGAATGGAAGGGTAGAAGAATTAGGCTCGGAAGTTGATAACATGATCACACACACTTTTAACTAGAAGTAGTTAGATAGGTACATCATTTGAACTATGCCATAAAGCATTACAATACTTAGAATACCATAGGACATAGGTAGGTAATGTATATTTATATTTATACCTACCATCTCACAATTAAAACCTAACTATTTTAGGTACTTACCTAGTCTTCTGTAAATGTAAAAATACAACAATCTGAATTTGCTTTCTATAATGCTGAACCTTCTGTTCTGAGAATTTATAGAAGTACTCTGTAACTTAATTAGCGAATTATTTTAGAATTGTAATGGCCAGTATTTAAATATTCCTACTATATTAAAGAAATCACAATCGCAAAACACCAATATTTATCTATGGTCGGCATACAACCACAACACGGCTAAGACCATTACATAAAATACTCATATTTTCTTCTTTCTTGGCTTTTCTTTATGGCAAGAAGTGAGAATAGTTATAAAAATGCATTTAATTTGCTACATGTTCGAAGTACTGTTCTACCGTTTTAATTTATCTAATACAAATTGTAAAACAAAAACACAAAACACCATATCATGCTATAACCTTACTAATTGTTTTCAGTTTGGACAGTTTACAGTTTACCTATTTTCTGTTCTGTGTTCTGTTATTAAAATTACTTTACGTGATCAGAAACTCCCCTAACCCCCACTCACACAATCCGAATATACACGATTAAGATTAGGTTCGTTGGACATTAGGTTCGTTGGAGCCATCTCGTTTAAACGATTCAAAGGACGAGCCGGTGAGTCCCTTATATTTTATTATATATAGAATTTGTGGTGGTGGTGCCAATTTTAAAAACTGCACAAAAATAGCAACGTAATCTCACTGCACAAAAATAATTAAGATGATATGTTAGAATTTTAAGATTTCTGTTTGATTTTTTAATTTTTTCTTGTAGTTTTACGATATTTAATCAAGTATTCTGTTTTTCTCTAAATAATAGTAGAATTTATCTTTAAGAAAGTAGAAGAGTAGCCAAAGGTCAAAAATAGTAGATCTACTATAAAAATAGTAGCTCTGGTAACACTGAACATGCCAAAACTCCAACACAGACCAACGTCACTCGCGTCACAGGTTATACCTTAGACAAGGAAAGAGACCGTCCGGGTAGGGTATAAACTGTGCTCGCGTCCTACCGCAAAGTTTCGACCTTCCAACCTGCGCATTTGGCAGCAGCCCGGTGTTGTTCTACATTTCACTTCAGGCCGTTCACGCGTCCCTTCGCTCGCTTCGAGCACGGCCACCCATGATACAAAGAATAAGGTGGCCGTGCTTCGAGGGCGCAACTAAACAAAACTAACCTAAACTAACCCTAAGCAATGCTCAAAATCAAGGAAAAAAATAAACTGAAAAATATATGAAATACCACCGTTGATTTGTATAGGAGTGGATAAGCAATAAATAGGCCAAACATAGCAAATTTACGACCGCGAAATGTAAACAAAACGATTCCTATTTTGTCTTGCGCATTAGAGAAGAGAGGCAGGCCCGGACTCCAAAATTTGAACTCGTACTCTTGTGATTATGAACGAAACTAATTATTTCACCAAGTATTCGGTAGAGTAATCTTGTCGATTGTGAAATGGTCTTGTTAGCATAGTGAAACAAACAATAAGGTATAAATAAGTAATACTTATAACAATTATACTTACTAGAAATAGGAAATCCCGGGTATTTTGCCTTTACTGCTACAAAACAGAACTATACACTTTCGGGATTCTATTTTGGTAGCATCGCCCATTGTTTATGTGGGTATTACTCAATTAAAACGAAAATCTAAATAGGGTACGCACAAAGCACAAATGTGAACCACTAAACTAAAACTAATTAAGCAACTACAAACACTAGGTCCAAAGGAAGTCAATAAAAAGTAAAATATTCGAATTAGCAACATAAAACGCCGCGCCGTCGAAACGAAAACACGTAAAAGACAAAAGCCAAGTTCGGTCCTGATCGAGCCTGCTGAGACTGCAAGTGTTTTAGTGGGCATGGCGAAACGGGATCTTCAGTTTACGTTCTTCGATTTTGCGTTGATTTTGTCATGCGCAGAAACCCGTTTTTTCGCCCATAGGTTGCCACTTTTGAATAGTGCAACAGGCGGCTATTGCTTATCCACTCCTATACAAATCAATGAATACCACGTACGCATACTCGACGATACTCCGACAATATCACTTTCATTCCTTCGCATATTTCACTTTTCGCAAGGCCCTCCGCTCGCTTCGCTCGCTACGGGGGCTCCAGAACAGGAAACTAACCAGGTGCTAACCCAAACTAACCCAAGACATACCCAAAAATAAGAAAAAAACAGTTTAGAAATATATCCTTAAAAAAAATAAAACACCGGTGATATAAACAGTGTGTTTGTTTATTTCACTGATGAGTACAGATAGTTATCAAGTCAAAGGTGTCAAACGTCATTCTGCATTCTGGTCTGGATTTAATATCAGAGACTAAAAACCCATGATACAGGGTGAGTTCTTTCATTTTATAACAAAATACTTAGCAAAATCTAAAATACATTTATGAACAAAACAGATATCAAGAAACAACTTTGGACTTAAACTTACCTAACCTCACAAATTCAGTTTGCTCGCTTTCATCGGTCAAAATTCTCCGAGCAAAAAGATCGTCGTCGGATCGCTCCGATTTTAATTACCGAACGGTTGAGATTTATTTCCCCTACATGTAGATGTCATAAACGAACGATTCAGAATAATTCGATCGATCTGAAGTATATACCGAACGCGAATTTGTCTATGATTTTAAGACATAAATCGTTGTGTTCAGTGTTATTTGAACAATTATTATAACAATTTTAACTCGTGTGTAGGGTGGATACATTTGTGTGCTTTGTATTCCTGTAAAAAAAACTTTGAAAAAACAGTGGAGCTTAGGTTAAATCAGCTGTTTTGTTATTTTGGTTCTGTTTTTGTTTGTGTTGTAAATAAGTTTAGTTTAATTGAAAGGGGAGAATCGAATCGATGATCATTTTACGTTTGAATGGCAAATCGATTACTCTGCGATGAATTTTAATAATTCGTAAAAAATGGGCATTGACAACTGACGTTTGTTAAATGGAATGTACCTTGTACATGACTTCGGTTTCGTCTTCGGTCGAGTGAATGCGTTCGGTGACCGTTCTCTGGGCGCCATTAGCACAGGCCATTGGGCAAAACGTGGCAAAGGTTTAGTGACCGTCTCTCTCCCCGAGGAAGAATCGGATGTCCTAGCCAGTGTAGTCTGTGCCTTTCATAGATTCATAGCCAGAAGAAATACCCATTCCAGCCGGCACCAAGGCCGGGGGCAGCCGGATGCTGCCGTGGGACCATTTCTACCTGTGCCCTTCATAGATTTTAGTTTTGTGCACGAGTCGGGAGCACCAGTGGCACAGGCCCGTCATACTGGAGCTCCCACCCAGAATACAAGGCCCCTCAAACTTGAATAATGTGTAACACAAGCTTAAGGGTAGCTTTGCCTCTGTCTAAGCGCCGGAAGAGGGGGCTGGCAAGTTGTCCGAAAGGAGCAGAGCCATTTATCATATCACACACACATGCATTGTACAACCATTGTTCATGGGTATCAAACGATCTGTCGATTTCTAACTTTGACAAGGGATTCCATATTCCCTGGTCAAAGATTTCTAAGGTGTATAATTGGATATGAGCTTAAGCGTAATTGAGATTTAAGCCGATGCTGCTTGCAAAATGCATTAGTATATTATAAATTAAATTTGGAGGTTAGGAAATAACAGCTGTTTTGTTATTTAGGTTCTGTTTTTGTTTATACATCAGAGTTTATTGGTTCATTTAAAACGGTAGAACCGATTTTCATTTTACTAGAAGCAAGGAGAGCAATCGGCAATGGCCGAAATGCGGATTTCTGGTCAGTTCACAAGCTTGTCATAGTTGGCGCTGCGATTCCATGTAATACGTTTTAACACGGTGTCTTATGGAGAATATGTGATTGTTTCGCGTTTTTTGTTAAAAAAAACTTGGTGTTAATTGTGTGCTATTACGTTTATGTGATTGACTATGAGTTTGCACAAAGTTATTCTAAGCAGAAGTTGTTTTGTACTTTGCATCATGAAATAAAAGACGTAATTTTGAGAATACAGCTGATTGTTTTTATTTCATTTTGTGAACTACTTAAAAGCATTAATTAAATATCACCCTGTCCTAAGTTTGAACTTGAACTTGACAAATGTTATATAAACATTCACTGTTAATTATAAACAACTTGAGCGGTCGACGAGAGCGATTTTAATCCTTAATGATGCAGCCATCAGCATTTTGTAACATATAAATACGCAGGCAAACGCTAAGTTCATGAGGCTTTCGGGTCTCTCAATTTCGCTCAATCTAGTTGCGGGGCAGTGCACAGGTATGTCCACTTCTAGTTGTTCTATCCCACAACCCCCATATCTGAGAACACCTATGCACAGGTATAGGGCGATCAGCTCCTTACCTAACCTGGATGAACGTATGCACAGGTATACGGCATTTAGGGGCTACTAAAAGTATAGAGAGTCGAATTTATGAGTGAAGTATCAGAATTTCTAGTAAACGGATAGTTTTTGGGGAGTTTTAAAAATTAGTGAAAGTGCCGTAGCAATTTGTGATAAACTTAAACTAGAAAGATTTACCTTATAAATATCAGAACGAATACCTAAATAAAAGACAACCCCGCTCACATAAACTTTATTAATAAAATAGTGACGTCGTTTGCTAGAAAAACTTTGAACTAAGCCTCCCTCGAGAAGACATGCATTTCATATTAATTGGGTATAGTGTGAACTCTTAATTAATCTATAATCTTCAACACGCCTTCATTATTATACAGTCTAACCGTTGTTAAGTTTGTTTGTAAATAAACTTGTTACTGTTTTATCGATGTGTCTCCTTTATTATCTCTTCTCAACTTGACGCAGTGTGTTCTAAATCTGAGCTACTCTCCTACGCGCTAAGTAAGGCAGATAAAAAATACAAATCGTGACAATATCAAGAAAATAATGATAAATTCTGTATGTAATCTCTCTGTATGCTTGTAAATAATACAGCAATGATTTATAATTGATATTAATTATTAAGAATAAAATGTTTTGCTCATTGCTAATGCAAATACTTTATAGGTTAGAGGGTAACCCAAAATAAAACTGCATATAAACATTTTACCCTAGTTTTTAGTTCAAAAAACAATGATTAAAAGTAATGTGAATAACATGTTTTATTAATTTTTTACACAACGCCTAAAAATTGTCTATCGAACTAAAATCATTATTTTAAGCAAAATTATTAATCGATTCTAAAAAGTATGGAAAAACATCCCATGAAAAAAATTAACTACTTTAAGTTACAGCCTCTAAAAAATGAAATGGAAACGAGCGAATACAGCAAAATCGCTAACGATTTATGCTTACAATTTTTACATATCTTGGCTGCCCATTCCAAACAGGAAGGCTTGACATACACAAATAAAATGTATTTCTTTTAATTTGCCGTCACCGAGACCGCACTACGATGGTTAAGGTACAGCTTATACACTAAAGTTGTGGTTAGGGGTTAAATAACATCAAATAATACGTTTCCAATAAAGAAAAAGTGAAAAAAGTCCACTATGTCCATAAGAAAACATGTATTTTTCGTATCACATAAGACACGGACGCCCTCTGGCGGTAAGATCTTAAACTCATTTACCGTCGACAAACTATGACCAAAATATATAATAACCAGAGACAATAATAATAACATTGCGTTTGATCTCCTACCCTCTAGCCCTCCTTACATTTTACGTTCAAATGGAAAATGCTTAGACAAGGAAAGAAGGGTAAATCCATTGCTCCGCGATGACGGACGAATTTGTCGTGGATTTTGAAGCGAAAATTCATTTTAAATTCAACCGTCTATTAAAAATAGGCTGTGCTATGGATCCAAATATACTGCTAGTATAATATAATGAAAATCTAATAACGCGTAGAAATTGGACATTAACGACAACTGACATTTCTTAAACAGCTTAAACTGAATGTAAATGGGTACCAAACAATCTGTTAATTTCTAAGGTTCTTAATTTGATATGAAATTGAATGTAAATGAGGTTTAAGCCGATACTAGACTGCTGCTTGCAGAATGCAAAAATAAATTATAAATTAAATTTGGAGGTTGGTTAGGTTAAAACGGCTGTTTTGTTGTTTTAGGTCTGTTTTTGTTTGTACATCAGAGTTTAGTTCATTTGAAACGGTATAATCGATTATCATTTTACGTTTGAATGGCAAATCGATTACTCTGCGATGGATTTTAATAATTTGTCGAAAGTGGGCATTGACAACTGACGTTTGTTAAATTGAGAATTTGGAGGTTAGGTTAAATCAACTGTTTTGTTATTTTGGTTTTGGTACCAAAACTTTTGGTTCTATTTTTGTTTGCACCATGGCACATCAGAGTAATATGATCAGACTTTAGTTCAAGAATCGTAGAGTTTACGATTCTTGAGTTTATTTCATTTGAAAACGTAGAATCGATTATCATTTTAAGTTTAAATGATAAATCGATTAGGTGCTCTGCGATGGATTTTAATAATTCGTAGAAATTAGCCATTGACAACCGACATTTGTTAAACTGAATGTAAATGGGTACCAAACGATCTGTTAATTTTTAAGGTTCTTCATTTGATATGACACTGAATGTAAATGAGGTTTAAACCGATATCAAATTGCCATTTGCAGAACGCAAAAGTAAAGCTAGATTTATAGATTTACATATTACATAATAATATAAGCATAAGCATAGCCAGCCAATTCACTACCACCTAGTCATTTCTACCGAAATCGAAAAGTTGTAGTGTCGGGCACGCGCCTACCTGGCCAGTTCAGTTCTACAGTCACTCTGTTGAATTTAAACAAATTCGTCCGACGGCACGGGTATCGCCCTAAAAAAATCTGCTAAAGTACTCGACACACTGATGTGTACATATCCTATATCGACATGAAAATCTAATGCCACCTTTGGCCGCGTGACGCCTGAATATAGGCAGCCACTTATTTGGAATTATTTGCCTATATATTCTGGCGTTAGAAAGAACACGTTTTACACTAACGGTTACAGACAGCCTGCAAAACCGTCACAGATACTGCCTGACGTGCGTTGTTTAATGTTTACATTTATAACGTTTCCATTAGAATGTCTCCTATGTTGGGGTGGAACCTTCGGCAACATGCACTAGTTTATCCCAATATAGAAACAGAATTATTGCACTCGACGCGCGTTTCGCTAACTATGTTAGCATCATCATAAATTTAAAATCTACCTAACTCCCCTTTATACTAAATGTTTGCGTAACCCGCTTGATTAAGCAAACATTTAGTATAAAAGGAAGTTAGGTAAATTTTAAATTTAGTTTTTACACATATCTATATAGCTACGCAACAGATGCCTACTCCGGTATTAAAAGTGTCGCTAGCCAATAATGCATATGCAATAAACTTAAATATTTTCCTATTTAGACGCGTTTTGCCTCTCCGTGTTGCCAAGTCGCGAACTGTAGTTTACCTTTCATATCACATTATGGTATTACTCATTTTCTTGGCAATCGTATGTTATATTATGTCAAATTAAAGTTCATTATCAGATTCAGTGAATGGTGTGCTTGAACATGGGCTAAAACTCACCTTAAATATCAGTGTAAAAGATCGTTACAAATTTTGTTAACTCATACTGTAATATCTCTTATTTGTATTAAGTAATACCGTTGGCTGAGAATAGGGGAAGACGCGCTAAATTATGGGCAAAATCGTGACACTAAAAGATGACTGCGTATAGATGGCGCTACTAGAATGCGTGCGCGAGATCTGGCTTAAGATCGATCACAGTATTGGCATTTTGCGGAGCACACGAACGTGTTGTCTGAGGAGTTTTCGTAGCGTCTTAAAATCTTGCATTAACATTTCTTGTGATTTGTCATAGACCTAGCCTTGTTTTGGTTGTAGTTAGTACTCGAACATTATGTTGACGTTCAAAATGAATGTTTGTGTTTATCGTGGATGCAATAATACAAGAAAAAACAAGAACAATATTGTAAGTTTTTTTAAGTTTATTATATTGAGTTTAAATTTAAAACACCGTTTTTATTTAGAGTAATATTTGACTCTATTTTTATAAATACGTATTATAATTAATTCCGATCGGATAAAAAATAGTATGTGCGACTCGTAGGAAGACACATTCCTGGATTCCTGTGTTGCTGGCCTCGGCTGCCCCTCGTCCAGCAATTACCACAATCGTCCAGGAATGTTTTCCTCCTAGTTACACAATATACTATTTTTTAATGGGACGTAGCATTATGAAACTTAAATAATATTTCTAGGAGTCAAAAAATTTTATTTTTTTCACGTGAGACGTTTGCGCATCTACAAGCGTATAAAAATGTCACCTTTTTAGACAGTTGTACAAAATAGTTATTTATGCAACAAGTGCGTAAAGTTACCCTTTTGCAAGAGCCGCAAGGGAGTGTGCCAATCACATGAGTAAAAAACAATTACGTATGAGTTACATACAATACTTTCTCTACTTCCTAGAAATAAACTACATCAAAATAAAACAATTTATCTCTCGCAGTAGTGCGTAAAAAAATATATATTTAGGCACTGGTGCTTAAAAAGTAATATTTTATATTTCGTATTTTACTTTATGCACTAGTGCATACAAGTTCGCACTGTGAAGCGCGTAAAGTTAGTTAGCAGTTTGATGACTATAGGGGCTTTTTGAATTAAGAATTCAAATCCGTTAACAATTTTCCTTCAATTGATAAGGGGCGCCATTTATAATGAATTCTGTGCTTTTAAAACCCCAGAACTTTTTCGCGCCTACGCGTGTTTGACTTTTGGCAAAGAGAGTCTATTATCACACCGTTTTTAAACTTATATCGAGGTATTTGCTTTAAAGTATTTAATGCATCATCATAACATGGAATATCATATTACAAGTAATGAGCCAAAAGGCAGCAGTAGGATTCTAACCTAAATGAAACAATTTGAAAGCAAATACCTTGAGTGGTTGCGTGCAGCGACAGCTATGAAGTATAACTTTTTTATCTAAAAAATGCGGCTGCAGTTAAAAGGATTTTTGTATACCTATGAAATTCCCATATAGTATGTCTCGGAAAATTGGTAACTATTCCAGTATTTACTGTGTTATAATTTGTCCCAATTTTATTTAATATGTACCGGGTGGCCAACTAAGAATGGCACTCGGCTATATCTGGAAAAGTAATTGTCGTAAAGACTTGCGGTAAAAAATTTATGAGTAAAGCTGCCAAGGGAAAATGTTGGAAATTATTTTTAAGTCTCCAAAATGGCCGCCAAGGGGCATAATAGCCATCTTAAATTTTAAAACCCGTTTTTTGCAAAATTTTCTTAAATTAAAGATAGTAGAATGCATTGCCATTTTAAAACAGGGATAAATTAAATTACTTTTTGTAAAACACGTTTTGCTCTAGCCCGTAAAGGAAAGTGATGGAACGTGTTCGAACATTTTCGGAAATAAATGTCAATAACTTGAAAATGGCTGGACGGAACTTAAAAACTTGTAGTCGTTGAAAATGGCTTTTTTTAAGCTATCAATCGTGCCTTGCGTGGGGTGATTGCGACTTATCACCTAGCCGCTAGAGGGCGTTTTCTGACATAACAGCAAATAAGTCAGATTTAAAAAAAAAATAAATGCAACGATGCCACTATTTTAAAACAAAAGAGAGCCAAATGAGATCCTAATACGGTAGTGAAAACCGCATTTCGATATATCTCATCTAACCTAAAATATAAGTAAAAGAAATCAGAACACGAAATAAAATCGGATTTTGGGACATTTTTTCGAAAGGAAGAACCGTTGTTATTTGTTATTATCCTCATTTTAGCACAATATATAATAATTTACTGCTAAAATACCAACATAATATTTAAAATCTCAATAATAATTAACATTCAGTAAATATGAGTGAATTTTGCCGTTCTGTCCACACAAAATTCGAAATTTTTTAAAGAAACCAAGTAGGCTAGCGGCAACAGTTAGGTATATTATCGTTGCATTAAAAATAAGCACGAAACAATGCATATCAAACACTTCTATGGGTAGAAAATTTATTTTGTACAAATAAGACCAACAAAATATCGCATACCGGCTTATATCTCAAAAACTAGCCCGCTAGAGGGTGTAACAGCCATAACTGTAAAATTAAGATTTTCGTCATATTTTGACTGATTAACAGGTATCGAAAATATCTGGAGTTCAATTCTTACACATTTCCTGATTCTTTTTGTTCGCAGAACGAAGACTAGTATTTGTTATATTTTTTAATTAAAATATTTGTTAAATAATATTTTTTGTCAATGGTCAAGCCTACTTGAGTTAGTAAACGAATACCGTTAGCAGATATCATAAAGTCCGCGTGCATTCAATGATCAAAGTTCGAATTTCTTGAAGACCAAGCGGTTTATCGAGATCAAACAAGTAATACCTTTTTTCCTTTAAAATAACCAGTTTATTACATTTTTTATTCAAAGTCGCGATAAAATTTTAAAAACATCGATTCATCGTTGCCATCCCTAATTATCATTGCATTGAAACACTTCCACAGGTGGAAAATTCATTTTTTTTTCAAAATAAAGCCCCAAAAATATCTCATACACTGTAAAAATCTGCAATCTTAATATGATTGACATTTAGTTATCGTCATTATAATTTTTGCGATTTAGTTTTCTAAAGCATAGGTACTTGCTTTCCTTAATAGTTCGAATTTTGTGTGGACACAAGGGCAATCAATATTCATATTGAATGAATATTAATTATTATTGAGATTTTAAATATTATGTTGGTATTTTAGCAGTAAAATAATATATATTGTGGTAAAATAACGATAATTACAATTTAATAGCAACGGATCTACTGAAAAACTATCCCAAAATCCGATTTTTTTTTTGAGTTTTGATTTATTTACTTATGTTTTCGGTTAGGTAAGGGATATCGAGATGCGGTTTTCACTGACGTATAACCTGCTTTAAAATTTAAGATGGCTATTAAGTCCCCTAACGGTCATTTTGGAAACCTAAAAATAATTTCCAACATTACATAATAATGTTTTTAAATCCATTTATAAATTATTGCTAAACGAAATCAATATAAATATTATTAATTTATGTCCAGAACATATCGAAAAATTATTAAAAATTGTAACAAAAACAATGCTTTACAAACAAATGAAATGGAAGTGTCTGAAAAATTCAGTTGCAATATACGTGACACCAAAGATGCTCAAAATAAACCACATAGAAAAATTTGAATTTTATCAAACCAATGATTTTTTCTAAATTATTTTCATTATTATTTGCAAGCAGCGTGTGCGCTAAAATTTTGCTATTTTTAAAATCAAGAAGTCTCCTGAAAAATTAAACTGATTATTTGTTTTACTGTAAATTATAGAACAGTGAAAAAAAATCGATACGTATTTTTTAATTTCCACTAAAGATGATTATTACGAGAGCTATGCCAATTTTTAGTTTTGTATATATAGATATAATCGTTGACTGATTCTCAGCCAACGATATAATATACTAAGCATGGTGCGACGTAACAATTCATATACATGGTGACGTCATAAGCATATTTCATGGTGTTGTATCTGCCTCATTTTTCGAACTATGAAAAAAATGTGCACTTTTTTTGAGGGGCTATCAAAATTAGCAATAAAAATTTTAATGAAACTTCCTCATTGTGGTATTCGCTTGACCACTAATTCCGACACGTTGACAACCACTAGGTACTCGATTATTCGCCAAACAATGAAACCTTGGAATGGCCTCCAGAAAGAGCAGACTATTCTACGCGATTCTCGAATCGCACAGACGTCCCAGGCGACCACTGATAAATTTTAGGGATTTAGCTGGATAAAAAAGTCAAAACTGAAACATGCTTTACCATAAAGTAGTTATCCTCCAAGTCCAAATAATGCTAAGAAACCCTCAGTTACTTACGCTATGCTTAGGTAAATCAATCATCAACTTAGTTGACTATGTTTATTTATAAAATTTGGTAAATCCTTTATACATAATATTATTTTACTAGTTTAGTTTTGTATTCTTGCATTATTTTATATACACTATCACATTTCACGTGATGTCTCACGTTTCACTTTATATTTTAGGTATTAACCTTCTGCTTAATATTTATTTATTCCAATAAAAATGTAAGTTGTTTTACAATGCTATCATGTTTTATTTATTTGGCACAACTTTATCTCTCCATGCTTCTCAATTTCAATCTTAACAAATTATAACTTATAAAACATTTTTGCTATCGAGCGACGGTAAGTGAGAAATAAGTATTGTAGTCATCCAAAAATTCGGCTGCCAGCAAAAACTTAAATAAAAAACAAATTCATATAAGTACATGCCAATTTATCTTATTAGAATTATATTTAGTTTACTGACACGGAATGTTCATTCTAATGGCATAATAATATATTAAATTATTCAGTAAAATATAACATCTTTATAAGTAAATATCGTTAAAATCCTTGGTCTTATCATAATTTTATCGGTCAATGCGAAAACTCCATACGTGCGAAAACTATTTCTTGTGAACATCCGTTGGCCGTTGCCCGAATATCTCAAAGCGCCACGCGACTGGATCTAATAAATGAATCAAGAATGGTGTGAATTCCTTTCGCATTTCCAGGCATATGCCGCGAGGTCGCACCACCAATCAGTGGGTGAGACGTAAGGGTATCGAAAAGGAAGGTGTCACGTTTCTAGGCACGGCATCTGCGCGTCTTCCCCTATTATCAGTCAACGGTAATACCTAATATTATCACGCAGGTTTTTGTTTCGAAGATCAAAGGAATTTTTGAAATGTTTATCGACATGTCAAAGTACCATTTAATTTTGTTTTAAACTCTACTATCAATATTATAAATTTGTTCATTTAAATTGCCGTTTCATTAATAAACTATCATACATAATAAAAAATGTAAAAATCGCATTTTTCTAAAAAAATGTGTTTGTGTATTTGATAAATAAATATTAATAACAAAACTCGATGATTTGAGCGGGTCAAAAAGTCAGCAGAAATATTGTTCGACGTGATAACTTGGCAACACCAACCCGCTCGCGAAAGCCGGTGAACATTTTTGGCCCCGCGTAAAAAGCATTGGAAGAGGTATCTGTTGCGTAGTTATATAGATCTGTGGTTTTTATCATATCTTGATGATGCTAACACGGTTAGCGAAACGCGCGTCGAGTGCAATAATTCTGTTTCGGTGATAAAACGCCGTTTTAGTATCTATTAGAATGTCTAATATTACACTTCACGCATAGTCATCCGCTCGCTACAAGGGCGCAACGAACAAAAACTAATCAAGACTAACCCAAAGCATGCACAAAATCAAGAAAAAACTTTTTACAAATATATCCTCAAGAAAATAAACATAGGATTAAAACTAACCGTAAAAATCAACGCAAGCGAAACCGCGGGTAAAAGCTAAAAGTATCCTATGCCCTTTACTATACTTTCGAAAATATCTGTACAAAATTTCATGATAAGTAGTTTACGCGTGGAAAATAGGGTTAAAACTAACCGTAAAAATGAAAGCGAGCGAAACCGCGGGTAAAAGCTAAAAGTATCCTATGTCCTTTACTATACTCTTGAAAATATCTGTACAAAATTTCATGATGATCGGATGAGTAGTTATGCGTGAAAGCGTAAGAAACAAACAAACACATTCGCATTTATAATATTAGTTATTCGCATTTATAGTATTAGTTAGGATTCTTTAATAATACCATTGAATATTACACAATGATAATACTTACTGGCAGCTTCAATCAGAGTGAATTAATTCACTGCACAAATTCGATACGAAAATCTAATGCCACCAGGAATAACCTCAACCTATGGACACAGCATATTCACTACCAGCTAATCATCTTGGGCCGGCATCCTTTGATTTGGGAAAGTCAATAACCAAATTTTGCAAATTTTAGAAGGGGACCATGACTCAATATTGTTTTAAACGTCTGGGCATCTGAATAATACTTTTGGCAGTTCGTTTCATTTTAAATATGCTTTTTTATCGTCAAAAATCCGTTTAAACAGGATTTTGTATGGAAAACTGACTTTTTTAGGACGATAGTCGTGGCTTCGGACGAATTTGTCGTGGATTTTGAAGCGAAAATTCATTTTAAAGTCAACCGTCTATTAAAAATAGGCTGTGCTATGGATCCAAATATATTGCTAGTACAATATAATGAAAATCTAATACCGCCCTAGCGGCTAGCTTTTTAGAAGTGCCATTTGAGTCATTGCAATCGCGGCCGTCCTTGATTAGCTTGCTCCTCAATGCATACGGGTTATAATGCCACATCGGTTCACACATTCCGTCCCCACATTTCTGTCCCAATTGCCGAGATTTACCCTCATACCGCCGCGTAAGATATTTACATATCAAAACAACTTAGCGAGTCCGCTAGTACTCGAGACACTGATGTGTAAACATATCCTATATCGACATGCACAAATAACTGAGCAGCCCTCGTAAAATAACTGAGCATGGTTATGATGTCAAGCCGTTTACACATTTCCGGCCCATGATACAGTTATTCTTTGTATCATGTTTCCGGCCCATCCACTTGCACATTTCCGTACCATTTGCAGAAATTTACCCTCATACCGCCTCGTAAGAATTTTCCCAAGACACCACACTTTATTGAACTTCGCATATGTCATTATTACCTCAAAAGGTAGTGGCGAACTTCTTTATGTCAAGCTTATGTTGTGTCTTATGTCGATCTATAAATTGCCCGACTTAAATTTGAATGTACAATTTCTTATGCTTATGTTATGTCAATCTATAAATCCGGCTTAAATTATAAAATTATAACTTAGATTTGGAAGGTTTGGTTCAATCAGCTGTTTCGTTATTTTGATTCTGATTTTATTTGTACCTACATCACTGTTTATTTAGTTCATTTGAAAAGGTAGAATTTAGAATTGGTTATCATTTTATGTTAAATGATAAATCGATTGATACTGCCATGATTTTTAATAATTCGTAGAAATTGGGCACTGACAACGGGACAACTGACGTTTGCTGAAATGAATGCAAATGCAAATGGATACCAACGCATATGTCATTATTACCTCAAAAGGTAAATACAATTAAAATTCTGTGTTTTCATTGGTCGAATATAAGATAGCACCGTTATCGTATCATGCATAGCATAAGTTAAGTTAAAAGTTGGTGAACTTTTTTGTCAAGCTTATGTTGTGTCTGATGTCAATCTATAAATTGCCCGACTTAAATTTGAATGTGCAACTTCTTATGCTTATGTTATAGTCAATCTAAAAATCCGGCTTAAATTTAATTAGATTTGGAGGTTATTCTAGTCTAGTATATTTTCAATTATGGCCTTTTTCGTAAGAAAATTCAGCCAGTAAAGATCTCTATCCGGCTTAGTTAGAGCTGGGGCGACCCATCCCAGATAAGTTACACCTGATGGATAGAGATACTATTTTTAGGGCTCCCTGTATGTCGAGTATGCACTCCAGGGGGCTCAGATCGTTGCATGCACGGCTTGTTTTAAAGTTCGAACACCACCGGCTGGACATTCACACACATTTAGATCTTGTACATGCTCGGTTAGAGTCTTATGCAAAGGGGCTTCACTCAATGCAGATATAACCAGTTGCTGTCAGAGACACTTCCCATCTCCACAGGGCCCACAGCCCCAATCTCCTTCAGATCACGTATCCACGTGCGCAAATCTGGAAGAATCTTCGTAGGAATCGACCCTACATTAAGTGACCCACCCTAAACACTGTCCCAACCGGCCGCGACTTCCCTTTCGAACCAACGGGGCCCCAAACGCTTCCAGCCGCGAATCACGTGCACTTCCCGTGCGAAGTCAGGTTAGAAGACCCAGGCTCCCTATCCACGTCCGAACACCGCCAACTCCAAAGCGGAAGTCATTTGGAGGTTAGGCTCAATCAGCATTCAGCTCAGTGCTGCCACTGCTACCCCGTTCGGGGCAGATCTACCCCTTTTTAATACCATTTCGCTCTATCGCTCCCCTCGAGCATTTCTACCCCGCTCCCAAAATATCAGCTATAAAAATAGTTAATTATACAGAAAAATTTCATTCAATACCTTTAGAAAAGTGAAACAATCAAGAGTTTAAACATTGTCTTTAAGGACAATGGTCTAGATGAAACTTTATAGTTATCTTCAATTTGTGGTTGTCATAATAAGACATTTTAGAAAACGCGCGTCGATTTATCGATCGATACTGACTTGGTAACATTGATCGGTCATGCAAGGATTCTTGATTATCGTGATCGTGGTTCTCCTGCGAATAGCGTGATGTGAATCGTTAATGTACTGAACTTTTGCTGCTTTTTTTGGTAACTTTTTTTAGTTGATTTGTCAGGCCTTTTTTGCCATTTTTGTCCCAAAAACACGCAAATTGAGTGTTTTTACGTCTTTCTTTTTGCGTTTTTTATTGGCGGAATAGTAAATAATGAACTGTACTGTCATGCGTGATAGTGGCGTGAAAACGGGTGCTAAGTGCTAAGACAAATTTCATTAAAAATATGTGTTATTTTTATAAAAAGTGGCGTAATGAGATTAATAAGGAATTCACTGTCCCGTTGAAGTTGATTATTTTTTTATCGTTCTACTAATATTTCGTTAATTTTTTTAGAAGACGTGTCAGACCGATTTTGCACTTTTTTCCTCAGACACATAAATTGAGGGTTTTTACGTAATTTTTAGACGATTTTTATTTGCGGAAACCTAATAGTAATCAACGGTCTTGCGGGACAACGAAGTAAATAGGGGTGCTGGGTAGGGTGAAAAAGTGTATAAAAATAGAAAATATTGAATTTGCAAGCCGAATTTTGTCAAAAATTTGTGTTACTTTCATAAATATTCCAGATGCGTAACACGGTTAAGGAACAGAGCTCCACTGCCACATTGCAGTTAAATTTTTATCATTCTAGTAATATTTTACTTCACGCATGGCCCTCCGCTCGCTCCGGGGGCGTAACCAAACAAAACTAACCCAAGGCATGCCCAAAATGGGAAAAAAACTGAATTGATACTGACATAAATTTTAGTCTTTTGCACACGTTAGATCATATTTTATTTTTTTGACACGAAAGAATGAATTTCCGCAAAGCAAAATGTAATATACTACACTTCCATAAGTTAGTTGCATGCTTAGGTAACATCTAAATTCAAAAACTAATCTGACACGTCTTCAAAAAAATTACCAATATTTCACTTCGCGCATGGCCCTCCGCTCGCCTCGCTCATTCCGTTGATTATTATTAGGTTCCCGCCAATAAAAAAAATTCTAAAAATGACGTAAAAATCCTCAATTTATGTGTTTCTGTGTAAAAAAAACCGACAAAATCGGCCTAACAATGCCTGCTTATTTGTTGTAGTGTGCTAAAACTGTAAATTTATTTAGTCCAACTTCAAACTCCTTAGTGATTAGTGAGTTCATTGGAATGTTTTGATTTATGCTAATGCTAACGCAAAATTTGCGTCAATCCTAAATGAAAAATAGTGAATAATATAAAAATCTAGCTGCACCAGAATTTATTTCGATACGAAGCTTCGTGCATGATGAAACGTTGCCTATTTCACTTCATGCAAGGTCCTCCGCTCGCTTCGCTCGCTACGGGGGCCTAACCAACAAAAACTAATTAAAGGCATACCCAAAAATGAAGAAAAAAAACATTTTACAAGCATAACCTTAAAAAAATAAAAGCACATCTCTCGCCTCTGAGGGCATCGAACCCAGGCCATCGCCGCCGACAAACGAATCGTACTTACTACTGCGCCACCAGGCTTGCTGAAAGCAATTCAACAAAAATTGAAAGCATTTTGCCAAATGCGTGTCAAAAACTGAGCATGCGTGAAGCTTCGCAATCGAAATCCATTCTGGTGCAGCTAGGCGCTTCTTTTGCTTAAATTTAATCTACCCATCACCGACCCAATTCTACCTCTATTTTACGTCAATCTACCTCGAAAGAAAAAGTGCTTGTGGCAACCAGTGTTGCCGTTCTATTACAATTGTAATAGATCTATTACTATTTTCAAGCATCTATTACTCTATTACCTTAGTGGTCAAATCTATTACCATTACTACTGTTTTCATAAAACTGAGTATTTATCACAAATTACAAAAACTACATGTCCTATTTTAAAGATACTTTTATAAACGCAACCACAAACACTTTCCTGCCACTACTATGTAAACCTAGTCGATGTCAAAATTGTTACATCACTCACTCACTCACTCATCACTGTTTGCTATATTGCCCTCCCGTACTGAATCATAAGTAAAGAAGGAGATAGCGAGATGCCAACTCGAACCTCGAATATATCCATTCCGATTTCTGTTTTGCGTCATATGGTTTTAAAGGGCGGTGTGACGCATTTTGATAGCCACCAAAATAGCAGCAACCACAAAATAAACATGCAAAATACCTGAAAACACCATCCGTTTTATATCATTAGATGGCGCTAAATTGACAGATTGTGCTGACGATTAAACGAATTTTGTATCATAGAAAAAGATATTATATTAAAAAAAAAAATTTATTTATTTTGATCATGGGAAAGGGGGCAGAACTTAAAATCTTTTATTAAACAAAATTTACAAAATATAATATGACATTTTTTATGGCGAAAATTACGGATTGCCCCTATGCATTTGTAGCAAGCCACGGAAAAAACAATCTATTACAATTTTCAGAAATCTATTACTTTTTAGCAATCGATCTGTTACCCAAAATCAAAGTCATGTGGCAACACTGGTGGCAACACTGATTCAGCTGTTTCGTTATTTTGGTTCTGGTTTTATTTGTACATCATTGTTTATTTAGTTTATTTTTTTTTTATATATTATCTATGGTTTATTTGAAAATGTAGAATCTAGAAGCGGTTGTCATTTTATGTTAAATGATAAATTGATTGATCGACTGCCATGATTTTTAATAATTCGTAGAAATTGGGATATAAACAAAGATTAAATCCTTTGAATATAAAAATAATATTCAAAGGGCCAAACCAGTAAATCAGCTGTTTTGGTACTTTGGTTCCATTTTTGTTTGTACGTCAGTTTAGTTTATTTGGTTTTACGTTTAAATGGTAAATCCATTGCACTATGATGGATTTTAATACCTAATTCATAGAAATTGGGCAACTGTTGATTTGAATGCAAAATATTGCAAATGGTTACCAAACGATCTGTCAAAGTCTAGGTGCTTAATACTGCTTAATTTAATATGAAATTGAATGTTCCTTTCCAAATTAATTTTTCATTCCGAAATTTTAATGTTTTTCACTTAAAAAATGTTATAGTTTTATTGTTCCATTTAATAAAATACGTCAGACCGTACTCGTACTAATTATAAAAATATATTTATATTGAAAAATCGGAATCATTATAAACATAAATATATGGATGTCGTTCTATTAACACTATATCTTTCTCTATTTGTTTCAGATCTGCTTCCAATTTAGACTTTTTAACTTTCTTTGGAATTGTGTCAGTTAATATAGGTAGTCCTTGGTATTGTTTTTGTAGTTGTTCCCAATTCTTTTTCAAACCCTGAAATTATAAACATATTTTTAGTTTTCTAGGTAGGCATTTTTGTAGTATTCCTTAAACTCACGTTTAGAAGCTGTTCCCTCTCGTCTCTCGTAATATACCGACACTTTGGTTGTTGTTTACCCGATGCGTCTTTGCGCATTTGGTATTCTTTCTCTTTAATCTTGTTGAATCTATTAAATTTAAACAATATCAGCATGTTTTGTTCTTATTTACACTTTAGTAGATGAGAAAGGAAACTTCTAACAATATATTTTCTATGAGATTGAACAATGACCTACATAACGTCAATTAGATGTCGTGGTCCCTTGCACCCCCCCACGGTTTTAGTCTTGAATATCAGACGCAATATAAGTATCCAATAATATTAGAAATACTTACCTTACAAGATATTTAGGAGTTTTTCCAAAAATAGTTTTCTTAATGTGGACGGGTTCCAAACCCTGCGCCTCTGGATGTATCGTGGTGCCCACTCTGTCAATAACAACCTTATGTTCTGGTTCTCTTGGTTTCATTTGTTTAACAGTTTGTACGTTACCTTTTATAAAATCTTTAGTTGATTCCACTTCTTTTTCATGCTAGAAGTTATAATACGATATTTTGTCCACAATAAATTTAGTACCGGCATAAGATTTCACTAATGTTTTTAAAATAATAAATTGGTGATGGAACGGGTCTGGTGTCACATAAGTGCTTCCAATTTTGAAGCTTTTTTCAGGTTCAATAGATAGATTACATTAAATGGAACACATTAATGCAAACAAATTTGCGGTTGAAGCAATTTTGATGCCAAAAACTGAAAAAAGGAAGTTTCATAAATGAGGCCTTTTAGCAAAACATTTTATTGCGAAGGCTGCCAATTATGATGTTACTTCTTGTATTCTGTATTTTTTGGCCTTCACCAATAGGTTTACACTCAGAACTAGTTTATCCGTGAACGAACTGCAAAACAAATCGCCGCATCGAGGGGTACCCTCTGTCCATATAGCACAAACCACAACACCGGATGTGAACTCTTTTCTCTCGCGGGCATCGGATGAGCTTTACACATTCAAATGCCAAATCATATTGGTTGAAGAGAAGGAAAGGTATTTATCGAAATAGAGAGTTAAATTCTTATGTTATTCTCTTTCAAAAACTCACCATTTATTCTTATTCTAATAACTGAATTCTTTGGTTTGCGTAGAATTGAGTACAGTAATATAGGCGTTTGAGTTTGAGTGCCGCTTTCTGCACAAAGATTAGGAATTATATGGTTAGACTCAAAAAGTATATGCTGTAGACTACTCAGCTCCCCACATGCACATTCTGGGGATGAGCCTTTTACGGAATTAATATTTCTGTAGGCTTTGATGTCGTCTATCTACGAATTTCGTTAAGAAGAGTTTTCTTGGGAATTCTTAAGTTAGATTGTAGTATTTATTCCCTTTAACGTCCAGTGACATTTACATTTACCATGAAATATTCCAACTTTTAAGCCGATTATTCCTCCGTACCATCACCATCCAATTCTATTGGGCATGAAACATTTAAAACACTCTCTTTATTGCCCTTGATACTGTATATTGAGTCTCCTGGTATCCAACAGACTTTAATATCATATCCATTTAATCCCGTTACTATCAAACTTTGCTTTGTTAAAAAGGATGGATAATCAAGATCTTTATATTCATATAATATCCTATCTTTTTTATTGCACTTTGGGAACCACTAAAAATAATTACTTTTAGATGCGTTTCTTAAGGCAAACTGTGACTGCTTTGTGTATTGCAACTGTCATCGCTGTGCATATTAGGATAATTGTGGTAACTTCAATGCAAAGTTATAGTCAAGGTTTAAACAGTGCATTCCAAAACCAGCATCCTTATTAGATTCCCTATCTACTGACAAATTAGTGTAATCTAGGCCATCGCCCAGCCTAGTGTTGTAAAGAAGGCGGCGATGTTGCCCGAGGAGGCTGTTCTGAGAAAAGCCATATGGTTGGTCATCGTTCTCCCAAAATGGATTCCCTCGGTTCCGAAACAGTGTCGCAATCGCAGAGCAGATGCTGTACTGTTTCGTCCTCCCCTAATCCTTTACTTCCTGTCTAACTCGATTACTGAAATGTTTTACAGAAAAACTCACGAATTTCTTGCCAACCGGCAACGTTAAATGTTTTCAAATATACAAGCAATCTACACAATATGACTTAAAACTAAACTTATACTGGCTATCTCTAATGTGAACTTGGAACCTGCCGTCGTTGCTCGCCTTGCTCGTGTTTGAACATCTTATCCCTCGACGAATGACGAATACCAACCACGATACTTTACTTCACTTTTTGACCCGTCGACATGAATTTACTTATTTACTTAGTTATGTCCACGAGCCTTTGAACTGAAAGGCACTACTTTCGGTTTGGTCCCAGACAATTATTAATTTCTTTTTAAACTTTTTTAAATAAAATTCAGCATAGCGACACGCTACATCTGATTTAAAAGTTTTCATTCGGCCATAAGGACCGACTGCAACTGTTAACTGGAATAAGACTAATGTTTCTTCGATATGGTCAGTCATGCTTTTATAGCCAGATTTTTGACGCGTTGTGTCCCCCAGAAAAATTCCAGAATCTCCGTACACCTAAGAAACGCGTGATATTACGCAACTTGGCCCTGATTTCGGCGCAAACACGTTTTCTCGGTATTTTTCCATACCTAGCTTTGGCTTACGCGTGTTCAAAGTTCAAGAAATGTTCTCCTTACAAGGTAATATCGTCTTTCTTTCATTTTAATTCGCTGGACGGGAAATTAGAACGGCCCTGACCAATGAGGTTCTTTTTAGAGTAAGGCTATTCGGGGGAATCTGCACGAAATGCTTAATTAAGTGGAAATAGTCCGCCCTTAAAACCGAGTCTACTGAATTGAATTTCCTGCCGATTATTGGAATTATAATCCAAGGGAAATGACTTTTCCAATATTTACTTTTTTGCACGATTAAAATTAAATTAAAAGTTTTACATGTCTTCATTTAAATCGGGTACCCTGGCCTGACCATCAAATCATGTCTCGTATAATCTCATTATGTAGAGATGCTTTCTTTGCTGGCAGTGTCCAGTCAGAATCCCCCATGAGTCGTAGGTTCTTCTTTGACATAACCAGGTATGCCTTTGCTGCAGACTCATTGGAGTAGCTTAGTAGCTCCCTGGCCTGGCAAGTCGACAGTTAGTTGTTTCGACCCATCTTGCCCTAAAGTCTTCATGGGTGATCTTTTTTATCATATGTATCAACGTCGCGATAGGTAGATTTGAAGGGCCAGCTCCCATAATGTTTGAACCGGCTGCTTTCCTAGCCAATTTATCCGCTAATTTGTTACCTTCGCACTGTGCATATCCTTTAACCCAGCACACAGATATTCTGTTTTTGCGGGCGGCATCCTCCAGTGACTTGTGGCATTCTAGTACTGACCTGGCTGTAACTTTATAACTTTTCAGGGCCAGTAGTGCATGTCTACTATCCGTGTAGATTTTAATAGTCTTGTCCTCAGTATTCCTGCGAACAATCTCTTGCGGCTATAGCACCAAGTTCAGACTTAACTATGCTTGCGTGTACCTCCATAGACTATTTGAGTTCAATTCGTAGGCTACGGGACTAAATTGTTACGTTTTTGGCCCCAAATGTTTCCCTCTTTATCCACCAAATATACTTTCTCGCACATATTTAATAAATTATATATGATATTTGCTGTCTCAATTGGTACCTATTTTAGATTCCATCATGTTATATTATTTGGTCATATTAACGTGATCATAGGTTGGTGCTATGTGTAGGAATACTGACGTTAGTGAAAAAAGCGTGCCACGTTCACTTGTCCCTCAACCAACCGCACCTAATTCAAACTAACCAACTTAAACTGGCCTAATTAACCAGAGTAAATAGACAAGCGCGCTAATCCAAACTAACCAAATACGCGTGCTTGCTGTACAGGGTGTCCCAAATTCGAGCCTCATCATTGGGATCTCGGAAACTAGAAGAGATACGAGGTCGGTTAAATGGAGGCAAAGTTGCGCAATTTGATGCTGATCAAAATGCCGCCTTAAAAGTTAAAAAATTCCGAATACTTCCGAAGATATTTAGAAAAAACCGAATATTCGCGATTTCATTTTTATTTTTTTATGACTCTATTTGAATAGATATAACAAAATAAATTTCACATTCTCATTGCTACTTTTTCTGTTCTAGAAGATGGTGTTATCAGATTTTCAAACCGACGTTTCGTCTTTGAGCTGCCATAATCAACTTTGTTTTTTTAAATACGGCCCTGGATTTTTTATCACGGATTTTAAGAGCATCTAAAGTCCCAAAACCAATGAGGTATCGCACTTATTCGAAAAATTCGTATTAATGGCATTTTCCATAAGACCTCATGTGTTAGAGAGAGACAGAAAACATATTTTTGGTAAGATTTTACCAGGAAATCATTAAAATGATTTTTTCGAATAAGTGCGATACATCATTAGTTTTGGGACATTAAAAGCTCTTAAAGTCCGTAATAAAAAATCCAGGGCCGTATTTAAAAAAACAAAGTTGATTATGGCAGCTCAAAGACGAAACGTCGGTTTGAAAATCTGATAACACCATCTTGTAGAACAGAAAAAGTAGCAATGAGAATGTGAAATTTATTTTGTTATATCTATTCAAATAAAGTCATAAAAAAATAAAAATGAAATCGCGAATATTCGGTTTTTTCTAAATATCTTCGGAAGTATTCGGAATTTTTTAACTTTTAAGGCGGCATTTTGATCAGCATCAAATTGCGCAACTTTGCTTCCATTTAACCGACCTCGTATCTCTTCTAGTTTCCGAGATCCCAATGATGAGGCTCGAATCTGGGACACCCTGTACAACCAAACCCAGCAGCTTACACAAACTAACTAAAACACAAAATATCGTGAACTAAAATTAAAAATTGTCTCAAAATAACAAAACAAGCACGTTACGCGCGCTCGTCTTTTACGTAACCTACATTTACCAAACAAGCGGACATTTATCTCTCGCAAACTAACCCTAATTAATCAGAGTGTAGAGACAATCGTCACTGATATTCTGTAAATAATATTATCACTTTTTAAATATTATAATGAAGGTACCTATCTTATGTTTTTTCTTGTTAAATACGATGAACGATTTAAGGGTAAATATATTTCTTAAATAGACTACAGAAATTATCATAACATCTACGAAAATCCTATTTTAAATTTACATCTAAACTAACCCAAAGAAATGAATTATTTTATACGAATTATTCTTAAAAGTGAACCCCCTTCAACATAACATCTAATTTTAGTATATCATATATTCGAATTATTATTATTTATTTTGATATTCAAAACTCGATATCTCCGTAATGAAGCCATTAGGGATCATTATTTATAAGAATTTGTCTTCTAAAAACAACCTCACCAATAATTTTCTGAGATTTCCCAAAGTACTTTTAAATCGCCCTCTATAAAGTGCTGATTGACTACCCGGTCATTATAATTTAGAACAGGATAGAAATTAGACTTGGCAACACGTCCGCGTAAGACAGCTAAGTTAACCTATATAATCATATTTTAACCAATAGCGTCATGTTCCATTTGACATTTGCGTTGAAAATATTATCACCATTTTGATGTGGGAAAAACGTAACATTTGGTGACAGAAGTTGGATTGTGAAGGGACCAGACTTTCAAGTATTCTTCAAGGAGATAAGAGCGTACGTCAACGAGACCGTTTTGATTGGTGGATTCTGTGAACATTTTATAACATTGTATGGTCAATACGAGGCAACAAACGACAGAAATGGAGCAAATAAATAAAATGTTGGCCGATTTCATGGAAAATCTAAATGTTCAGAGGCAAACGGAACAGGACCGGCTTCAGAAAATTTTGCAAGACCAAGAAAACAAAATGCAAGCAGAACAGGATCGGCTTCAGGCAAATTTACAGGATCAAGAAGATAAAAGGCAAACAGAACAGGACGACCGACTTCACAAAATTTTACAAGATCAAGAAGCTAAAAGGCAAGCGGAACGGAAGGAGGATGAATGTAGAAGGCAAGCAGAATAGGACCGGCTTCAGAAAATTTTACAAGACCAAGAAGAAAAGAGGCAAATAGAACAGGCTCAGCTTCAGAAATGGATGCTGGATGTATTTGTAGGCGAGCAAGAAAAATTGCAGAAAATATTGGACGGGCAAAATGAGAAATTTGAAAAAGAAGTAGACAATATACAAAAGGAAATGAAGAATCTTCAGGCAGAAGTCACGAGACTAAAAAATCAAGGACCCACCTAGGGGGTATTCGCCACAGGACAGAATATAAAACCTCCAACGTATGACGGTCAAACATCTTGGACAATGTACAGAAGACAATTTGAAGCCGCTGCTGTTGCCAACGGTTAGAATAATGAAGAAATGGCTACAACACTAGTGGTAGCGCTTCGTGGATCTGCCCTAGAACTACTGCAGATCATTCCCATCAGCCAACAAGGGAAATATGACATACTTGTAGCTGTCCTGGAGAGATGATTTGGAGACCAACACAGAAGACAACTGTATCAGGCACAAGTAAAGTCCTGACATCAGAAGCCTGGTGAAAACATGCATGAGTTTGAGGCAAACGCTAGACGTCTCATTCAATTGGCCTACCCGGGAGCAACAGAAGAATTTCAAGTGGAACTTGCTGCTCAATATTTTGTGGATGGTATCAGGGATCCAGAAACTCAAAAAATGCTACGTCTAGCTAAATTTGATAATAGCCGTGAAGTTTTGGGTAGAGCCCTAAAAATCGAGGTTGCATGATGGTATTAGACCAACCATCAGGGACGTATCCATTCAGGAAGAAAAGCTGGCGAACAGTTGTGAACTAACTGAAATAGACGGTATTTTGAAGAAATTAACCGATGTTCTTCAGGCCACGGAGAGATCCCGGGAGCCACTAGAAGTTAGACCATACAACCAAAATGCTATAAACCAGTGCTATAGATGTGGCAAGACTGGACATTTGCTATAAACCAGTGCTATAGATGTGACAAGACTGGACATTTCGGGAGGGACTGTCGAGTACAGATATTCCGGGAGCCACTAGAAGTTAGACCACGCAACCGAAATGCTATAAACCAGTGCTATAGATGTGACAAGACTGGACATTTCGGGAGGGACTGTCGAGTACAGATATTCCGGGAGCCACTAGAAGTTAGACCATACAACCGAAATGCTATAAACCAGTGCTATAGGTGTGACAGGACTGGAGATTTCAAAAGGAACTGTCGAGTACAAAGATTTCGGGAGCCACCAGAAGATAGGCCACGTAACAGAAATGTTTCAAATCAGTGCTATATATGTGGCAGGTCTGGGCAGTTCAAAAGAGACTATCAAGTACGAAGATTCCGGGAACCATTAGAAGATAGGCCACGTAACCGAAATATTTCAAATCAATGCTATATATGTGGCAGGACTGGACATTTCAAGAGAGACTGTCGAGTACAACTACGGTCTACATCTCCATCCAGAGACGCTAGCAGTTCAAAGTCAAGTCAGGAAGAGTTAAAACAATATAACTTTAAGTCTAAGCATAGGGAAGGAAGATGACATAATAATACAGATGCTTTATCCAGAAGGTCATACGAGGATAATTATAAACATCGCCAAAGAGACCAACGAGAAGGACTCACTCCCAATAGGCGAATCAAGTTTAAGTTTGATCAGCAGTGGACCACAGAGCAACTTAGAAACGATCGCCTTGAGGATAGTGAAATAGCACTACTGCTAAAAGCTAAAGAAGAACGTCAACCAAGGCCAAGCTGGAGAGATATTTCAACTAAGGGATTTACTTTTAAATCTCTGTGAGCTCAGTGGTACTCTCTGGTAGTTGAAAATGGACTCCTTAAACGAGCCTGGAAAAGCGCCGATGGAAAAGTGGTGAAGACGCAGTTAGTAGTACCAGAGTATCAGAAGTCCTAGAAGTACATAATGGAAAGTTTGGTGATCTCGGAGTTAACAGGACGATTGACAAGATCCGCGACAGTTTTTACTGGGTCAACTACTGCCAGGATGTGAAATCATGGTGCCGGCAGTGTTCAACCTGTGCCTCGAGTCAAGGACCCAAGACAAGATCTAGTGGGAAGATGAAACAGAATGATGTGGGACTACCGTTTGAACGTCTAGCCAGTGACCGAATGAAGACACGATATGATCTCAAAGCTAATTCTATGGGATTTCAGATGAACGATAAAGTCTGGTTATATAATCCGCAAAGGAAGAGAAGAAGATCTCCCAAGCTAACTCCAGTATGGGAAGGACCCTATACAGTCATCAAAAGAATTAGTGACGTAGTGTATAGAGTTCAACGTAGCCCCAGAAGCAAACTGAAAGTTGCCCACGTCGACAGGCTCAAAGCATATCACGGACATAAAGTAGCTGATCGGGACGATCAGGTTTAAGAGGGAGGTAATTTCACGGCTAGCAACCATCCGAATGTTTTTGTACTACTCTATAAAACTGACCTTGCCGCGTCTATGTATGAGTCATCGCCGCGCCGCCGCCGGCCGCGAAGATTCAGGAACGCTGGAATTATCTCGATGCCCTGGTTGAGAATCATATAGAGTGGCCTCGCTTCTTCCCGAGTATTCGTGATAGATTTGAGATTGTATATAAGCAGCAGACCTAAAGCGTGTTGAGTTAGTTAGGCCTTGAGTGAATTGTAAAGAGCTATTAGTCGTGAAGTTATAAGAGTAGTTTAGTGTTTAATTGTATACAGTGGTGGAAAATAAAGAGTATTAGTTTGAAATAGTAAAAGTTGTAATTTCGTTCAGAACCCACGGGAAAAACGTAACAATATTATCAAAACTGGTATTATCTAAATTATATTTTTTAAATTTTATTTTATATCTAAATTATATTTTTTAAATTTTATAATGGAGGCCTCTTATGTTTTACATGTAAATATATTTCTTAAATAGACTATAGAAAATATCATAGGATATACGAAAATCCTTTTTTAAATTTGTATCTAATTTAATTAAGCAAATAGCGTCATGTTTCATTTGGCGTTTGCGCCTAAAATATATTATCATTTTGATATGAAAAGAACAGTTTTTTTATATAATGTTATTATAATCTATGAACAGTTTCATTTGCGATTGATAAGAAAAGAAGCTTTATATTATGTTATTATAATTACCTTCTACGATAAAATATGCTGGAATTGTGTTTATTAGCAAAAAGTATACTCTAAATATTAATTTTTATTTTGAACCTATTTTTCGAAAATGTGCATTATCTGCATTTTTTTTTCATTAATCTGTTCCTTTGAACCTAAAAAAGCTTCAAAATCAAAATTAGTTTTTCTTTCCAGTGAATTTTTATACTTACAATTTTAGATGCCTGAATCAAATTTTTAACCAATGGTGTTTCACCTTTATGTGCCAAATTCATTTTCTTACATATTCTTCCATCGTGTTTCGGTTTTTCAATGGTATAACTAGGTTTTCCAGTATGTTTCTTTAAAAAATTATGCGGATCAGGCGGTTCTTCTTCAGGCAGTCCCATAGTAGCGTGGTTCTTGGCTGTTTTTGTAAAAATAGGCGACACTGTTACGTTATTTTTTTCTCGAAATTTGCTTATGTATCTCGGCGATTTCTTTTGTAGATCCGTCTGAGTTTTGGTGATATTGTATATGTTTTCATCATGATGCGTTATAAAAATAAGGGACATTCCTTGAAAACTGATCGAAAAATAAACCTTGAGTATATACTGAAGATGACACTCGACGTGTACAAATGTCAGTAATTTTGGTTATCATTAGAACAAACTAGATAAAAAAATTGAGGTGTTTACCTTTCAAATTAAACTGTGTTTAGTATCGATTAAACAAACTTTATGCTATTTGGCACAATTGTTTGATCACTAAAACATTCCTATTACCATGACGACGTTAGGTGGAAATGCAGGGGAGAGGTGGTACGAATAAGACACTTTTCGCTAATCGGATATATTTTTCATTTTTGAAGTGGCGCGTTCAGCTCACTCTTGGGTAGCGAATAAAACTAACTACGCATAACGCTCGAAGCTGTCTACGTTCAGCTATTTAGCATTCTTCTCGAAAACGGCAGCGAGTGAAAGTGGCACCTTTTCAAGCAACACTTGACGTTTTTGGTGATCCAATTTTCCGTTTCCGAGTTATTACGTCAAATTTTTTTTTGATAACTCGAAAAAATTAATTTGGTGAATTTGTTTGGACACATTGATTTTGACTGAGTGCGGGAAAGTAAGTAAAACAGCACAAATGCGGGAAAGTTCAACTTTCCGCACACAAATTCGTAAAGGATGTAGAAAAACTGCTGAATACTTCTCAGTTTCAAAAATATTACGAACATGGACTTTTGAGGGAAAATGTAAACAAAAATTTAGATTTTTTTGATGTGTAAACATCTTCCGCGGCGGTATGAGGGTAAATCTCGGCAAATGAGACGGAAATGTGGGGACGAAATGTGTATCTAAACGGATGTGACATTATAACCCGTGCGCATTGAGGAGCAAGCTAACCCAGGACGTCCGCGTTGCAACGACTCAAATGGCACTTCTAAAAAGCTAGACGCTAGGGCGGTATTAGATTTTCATTATATTATATTCGCAGTGTATTTGGATCCATAGCACAGCTTCTAAAAAGCTAGCCGCTAGGGCGGTATTAGATTTTCATTATATTGAGTCATGACCCTCTTCTAAAATTTGCAAAATTTGGTTATTGACTTTCCCAAATCAAAAGACGCCGCCCCAAGATGACTAGCTGGTAGTGAATAAGCTGTATCCATAAGTTGATGTCATTCCTGGTGGAATTAGATTTTCGTGTCAAATGTGTGCAGTGAATTAATCCACTCTGATTGAAGCTATTATTAAAGAATCCTAACTGATAATATAAATGCGAATAACTAATATTATAAATGTGAATGTGTTTGTTTGTTTCTTGCGCTTTCACGCATAAACTACTCAACCGATCATCATGAAATTTTGTACAGATATTTTCAAGAGTATAGTAAAGGACATTGGACACTTTTAGCTTTTACCCGCGGCTTCGCTCGAGTTGATTTTTACGGTTAGTTTTAATCCCATTTTTTATTTTCTTGAGGTTATAATAGTAGTAAACTCTATTGGCCTTTTTCGTGAGAAAATTCAGCCAGAAAAGACCTCTATCCGGCTGGGCCGACCCATCCTAGATAAGTTACACCTGATGGATAGAGATACTATTTTTAGAGCCTCCAGTATGTCGAGTATGTACTCCTGGGGGCTCAGACTGTTACATGCACGGCTTGTTTTAAGGTCCCCAAACTTACATATATGTATATTAAGCTGGAACAAAATGGCCGATACCCGACACGTGCACACTCGACCGAAGACGAATCGGAAGTCCTTCTTGAGGTTATATTTGTAAAAAGATTTTTTCTTGATTTTGGGCATGCCTTGGGTTAGTTTTTGTTCGTTGCGTCCGTGTAGCGAACGAAGGGCTATGTGTGAAGTGTACTTACTATTAGACATATTCTAATGCAATGTGTAATGTAAACATTACGCAACGCACGTCAGGCGGTATCTGTGACGAAAATGTGTTTTGCAGGCTGTCTGTAACCGTTAGTGTAAAACGTGTTCTTTCTAACGCCAGAATATAGGCAACCAATTCCAAATAAGGGGTTGCTTATATTCAGGCGTCACACGGCTTAATTTTCATGTCGATGATGTCGATATAGGATATGTTTACACATCAGTGTCTCGAGTACCAGCAGACTCGCTCAATTTTTTGTTTTTGATGTGTGAACATCTTACGCGACGGTATGAGGGTAAATCTCGGCAAATGGGACGGAAATGTGCAAGCGGATGTGACACCATAACCATGCGCAGTCTACTTCAGCGCTTCCTTGTAAAACGTGTTTTTTCTAACGCCAGAATATAGGCAACCATTTCCAAAGAAGTGGATGCCTATATTCAGGCGTCACGCGGCATAAGGTGGCATTAGCTTTTCATGTCGTCGATATAGGATATGTTTACACATCAGCGTCTCGAGTACTAGCAGACTCGCTCAATTTTTCTCTCGAGAAAAATATATATTTTTTTACAGAAAGCTGATGCTCCATCTACGCTGAAAACCGTACTAGAAGTCACTTTATCAAATGATGATGCCTTTTATACAGAGTGAGCTAGTTTAAACTTTTTGCTATTTCGAGTTTTGACACTAACAAAAGATGTAATGCATTTAAATACTTATTTGGATGACAGTGTACATTGTAAATCATTGTCAGTCTCTACAATATTGTAATTCGAATAATCATATACCTAACTGCCAAATTATAAACATAATAATCAAATATTACAATAACCATGAATTACGCCGGTCTGTGTCCGGCGCACGTATTTCCATGGCCTAGTGCTTGCTAAGCATGCAAGAGGTACCGGGATCGATGCCCGACGCCTCCAAAAAACTTTTTCTCTCTGTACCTCGCCAAATACGACTGCTCTGGTTTTAGTAATAAAACATTATTAAGACACTTTTTTAAGAAAACTCTGATGAAGCAAAAAAAGAAAATTCCAGCTTTCTTTGTTTTCATGAATTTTCGAGTTGCTTATGTACGCCATATTGGATATTTACATTTTTGGAAAGAGCTCGTCAAAAGGTTCCCATGATTTTATGTTTTTTTTTTAATACTAATATACAGTGTGTGCTTAAGTTGTCTACGTATGGGATACTTCTATATTGTTGATTTTACGAAAAAAAGTTGCATTTTATAAAAAGTTCTGCTTCTTGAGAAAATAATATTAGACTATTAAAACTTGAATTAGCATATACAGAGTGGTCATAAAGTAAGAAAATGTACAGGGTGTCCGGAAATACTGTTCGAATAATTTTAGGAGTGATTCTACATAAGACAACATGAACATTTTTTCATATGAACATGGGTCCGAAAATGCATATTTTCCCAGATACAGGGTGTCAAACTTTTTATAAAAAATCAGTTTTTTGTTAATATCTTAAATATGATTTTACTGATTTTGTTGAAATTTGGCAGTGTTATCTGTAGTAATAAGGGGCTCATTTAGCCTTAATTAGATTAAAAATATAAAGTCCAGTGACGTCTCGGGGGGCATCATACCGAATATTATTGACAAAAAAATGTGCGCCACTGACTTTTTCAAACATTTTATATTTTTTTCGTCTTAAGCAACTAAAAATATCACATTTTTGCTCCTACAGCTCTTTTCGTATCTTGCTTTGTTTTCAAGAAAAGAAATAAAAACCAGTTTATTACATTTCCAAACTTTTCTTTTAAAACCGATTTTTTTTATTAATATATTAAATATGATTTTACCGATTTTGTTGAAATTTGGTAGTGTTATCTGTAATAATAAGGGGCTTCGTTTTCGAGAAAAAAAAATAAAACCAGTTTATTACAGCGTTTGATGTAGAATTTGGTACCCTAAAGAAATGTAGATTGCAAGACACGAAAAGAGCTCAAGAAGCAAAAATGTGTTATTTTTAGTTGCTTAAGACGAAAAAAATATAAAATGTCCAAAAAAGTCAGTGGCGCACATTTTTTTTGTCAATAATATTCGGTATGATGCCCTCCGGGACGCCAATGGACTTTATATTTTTAATCTAATTAAGGCTAAATGAGCCCCTTATTACTACAGATAACACTGCCTAATTTCAACAAAATGAGTAAAATCATATTTAAGATATTAACAAAAATTGATTTTTTATAAAAAATTTGACACCCTGTATCTTGGAAACTATGCATTTTCGGACCCATGTTCATATGAAAAAATTTTCATGTTTTCTTATGTAGAATCACTCCTGAAATTATTCGAACGGTATTTCCGGACATCCTGTACGTTTTCCTTCTTTATGACCACTCTGTATATGCTAATTCAAGTTTTAACAGTCTAATATTATTTTCTCAGGAAGCAGAACTTTTTATAAAGAGCAACTTTTTTTCGTAAAATCAACAATAAAGAAGTTTCCCATATGTAGACAGCTTAAGCGGTATATGTGGTATTTTTTCATGTTATTTTGTTTTCCTTTTGTAAATTGATATTTTGCGTTTCCTTTTTAATTTTATATTTTGTATACATACTTTAAAATGTTTTTGATGTTTTGTCTCATTTTTCGGCTATGTACCATTATAGTAATAATGGCAATACAAAACTAGATGATTTTGTATTTAACCTAAAAAATCAATGCAGGTTCAACTTAATAAATATTACTAAAACGTTCCATCATAGTATTCATAGTAGAGATAACGATGAAACCATGTTGTCACCGTACTAGAGGGGACACCCTAATTTTTACCAGTCAGAATATTTCCCCTATAAGCCAAAATCAAAATTTATTCGTCAAAAAATTTTAGTTCGTTTTAAAATGAGGATTTTTAAATTATCAACATCTTATGGATTTACTTACATTTACTTAATATTGATAATTCTTAAAAAAAAACACTGGATTGAGCATGCTTCATTAATTACATAGTTATTAATTTGATAGTTTAGCACGTAATATTCGACTGATATAGCAATATTATAGCTAATAAAGACAAATATGCTGCTTATTCACCCGGATAAGATTTATGGTGAATATTCTTTTTAACAAAATTAATATTAACTTTATTTAATTTAATGTTAATGGCGCAATTAATTAATATATTTCGTAGACAAGTAATTATAAAAAGAATTTTTTATAGGACTCAGTTACGCATTTAATTTTGTCGAGGTTGGTCGCAGCTAAATAAAACTTCAATTAACTACTTTGCAAGAGAGCGCCCCGAAGATAATGGAGTGGTTCAACTAAGTGCTATTATTTCGAACCAGTTTAACTGCGCCATTAGCTAGCCATGGTTTTAAATGTGTTTCTATCAACATGATATTAAATTTATTGTGCATTGTAAACACTGACTAATTGATCGAGCAGTTAAAGATACTGCGACTTCTAATATGATTTCGAATAATAGAGTGCGCTTGCTTGCAGAATGATAATTAATTTATTTGCAGATTGAATTTATTGCCATAAATATCCAAATATGTCTTAAAAATATGCAAAATGTTGAATACAAAGTGGTCTTTAACGTTAAATCGCGCGCTGTTATCCAAACGAATAGAGGCGAACTTATATGGCAAGTGTTGGTCGCACTGCTGCGGTATTTCTGGCGTACTTCATACTGTCTTCATACACTGTATACATACTTAAAGTAGATACAGTAAACCATTTAAAATCATTTTAAAAAAACCAACCCAAACTGCTCAATTTTGGAAATGAACATCAACATTTTTATTATAACTATTATATTATACAGAATATTTTAAAATGACGGAAAGGGGTAACGAATTAGCTTTAGAATTTATTGTATGAGAAGTATCCAGTACTTTGGAACCCTAAACGTTCGGGCCATACAAATATTACATTATCACTGTAATTATTTAATTAGGGTGTTAATATACTTGAATGCAAATGATCTACTCAAATCAAGATTAAATAATAACTAACTATTAATTATGAACCAACAATGGATCATATGACTTTGCGTCTGATTCTAAATAATAAATAACACGTAAAGTGTTATTTATTAACACCTTACAAAAACCTTCCGGATTATTCGATCAGGTCTATTTTTCTGTACACATGAATCTTATAATTTATTATTTTCCGCCGAGAATAAAAGCCGACATGCAAGCGGTTAGATCAAACATTTCCAACGGCCGAATAGTGCCCTATTTACAGGACTCCTTAGAACATGATATTGGAATTGAAGACAAGCAACTGTCATTTATCATTAATTTCTATATTTCATTCTGGAACGATTTTGATCCAGGCCTCCTCTTCCTCGCCGTTTTCGTTCGGAATTTTAACTTTCACCAACTGGACAGGACCGTCCGGTGTATCAATGATTTGAGTTTCACTAGTTGATATTGCTTCAGACGATAAAATTTCTTCGTAGTCTCCGTCATCTCCAGTTATTACCTGTTCACAAACAAAATACGCGAATTTCAGTACAAATGTGATAAAATATATGTATGTATGTATTGACTATATTTGGACCAATAGATATTTTTTTATTTGAAGGATTAGAAAAACGTTTAAATTAGAAAAGTTGTAGGATTTCGCTCAAAGCACTAGAATTTGATATCAGAAAAACCAAACGAACGTCGTAAAGCCGTCAAAAACGACTAATTTAGGTCGGAATGGAATGCCCTATATAATGTTACATATTCTAATTGTACGTAAAATTTCGAGTATATTTCATTTAATATAACATATACCTACATTCAACTGGTTTAAATCATAATTTAGTTATGAAGTACACGTGGCAACCCTGACCAACTGACGTAGTACGCGGAGAAGTTACAATATCATGCCGAGTTGTAATCAGCCGGCATTGAACTGCATACTATAAATAGTCAAACAAAGTGATTCAAAAAAGAAAATGCTAATATAAGATGAATCTATAAATGTATTACGAAGTGAATCTACTGCCGTAACCAGTGAACTATATGCAAAGTATTGAGAGTGTTTAGATAAACATAAATTTTTGACTCTCCCCGTATGAAACAGAAACTAAAGTTTGACTAGGGTTTTAGGGTGGATAACTTTGCCAATGAATTGTCTATAATATAATACCATAAATTTAAGTCAAAATTGACACCGAGTGAATTCAAAATTTAGGATTTCTCTGAAAATTCTTAACACTCTGTACCTACATAGTCCACTGGTTACAGCAGTACATTAATTTTGTAATCCTTTTGAAGTTTCTTTTTTGGTATTTTATTTTTTGAATCACTTTGTTTGCTTATTTAATAAACTAGATATGCCTGTTTTCAGGCGGACATGTTTGCATTGCCTCTTATGAGAAAAGTAGTTGGGGGTCCAAGACTTTTGAAGTCGTGTGCATTAAACATTAAGAAATATGTCAACTTTGGACATCCGGCAAAGTGCTTGGTATTATAAACAAAAACAATAACAAATGTTTGCTTAATTCAATTTTTTTATTCATCTGTTAAAAATGTTGCAGTGCTTTGTTTTTTTTTCAGTAAATTAGCAAACATATTAGTTCTTTTTTTAATAATTCTAGGTTTTCAAGAAATTTCAAGATTTTCTTGATTTATTTCCAAGAAATCTTGATCGTGAGAAACAATTTCTTGTCTTGACCTTGTCTTGAAATCAAGACAACATCAAGAAGTTTTCAAGAAAATGAAAATGGCGACCCCTAAGCACACTGGGTTGCTGCCAAACGAGCAGAGCCTAAAGTTTAAAATCAGTTAAAAATAAAAATTTTAGAAGGGTTGTTAGTCCTTAAGCGGGACACACTGTACAGGGTGGCTCGAATTCGTGTCTATGTATGGGGAACTCGAAAACCGTAAGATACAGTAGCGGTCAAATTAAGGCAAAATTGCGCATTTAGGTGCCCAACAATATGCCGTTTAGAAAGTTTTAAAATTCCGAGTATTTCCGGAGATATCCGAAAAAAACCGAAATTTTGAAAAATCGTTTTATTTTTTTCCCGTGCTTATTTAAAAAAGGATTTCAAATTGAATTGCACTTTTGCATTGCAACTTTTTCCGCTCTGTCCAATGATGTTATCCAGTTTGAAATCCGACGTTTCGTCTTCAAGCGATCATCATCAACTTTATTTTTTTAAATACGAACTTTTAATTTTTTTTATCGTTTTACAGATGGTATTGGCGTTAATAATATTAGTATGTGTTTTCTTTTTTTTTTAATTTTTATTATTATTTTTTTTTAATTTATATGTTTTGCTTTAGCGTAATTTTAGATAATATAATTGTAGGTAGTTTTGAAATTTTTATATTCTTTAAAAACATTTTATTTTGGTTTTTGTATTAAGTGGAAAATTGGAGCCAGTATTAAAAATAAAAAATAGTAAAATTATTTTTTACGCGAATATGGCCATGAACTATTACTCAAACAAGTTGCTGAAGACAAGCAAAGATGAAATATTTTCAACTTTTAACCAATTAATTTTTTTTTATAGAGAACATAAACAATTTATATTCATACTGCGTGATACTATAGGAACTTTGATGGAAAAACACACTTAATGGAATTTTGCTTATAAATAATAAAAAAAATAATAATTTATAGGCAAAATTCCAATAGGTGTGTTTTTCCATCAAAGTACCTATAGTATCACGTAGTACGATTATAAATTATTGTTCATGTTCTGTATTAAATACATTTTTTAATTGGTTAAAAGTTAAAAAGTTGAAAGTTGAAAATATTTTATCTTTGCACTAAGCAACTTGTTTGAGTAATAGTTCATGGCCATATTCGCGTAAAAAATAATTTTAATATTTTAAATTTTTAATACGAGCTCCAATTTTCCACTTAATACAAAACAAAATAAAATATTTGTATAGAATATAAAAATTTCAAAAGCATCTACCTTAAATTATTTAAAATTACGCCAAAGCAAAATATTTAATTAAAAAAAAATAAAATAAAAAAAAATAAAAACATATACTCATATTAATAACGCCAATACCATCTGAAAAACGATAAAAAAATAAAAGTTCGTATTTAAAAAAAGAAAGTTGATGATGATCCCTTGAAGACGAAACGTCGGATTTCAAACTGGCTACCATCATTGGATAGAGCGGAGAAAGTGGCAATGCAAAAGTGCAATTCAATTTCAGATCCGTTTTTAAATAAGCCCAGGAAAAAATAAAACGATTTTTCAAAAATTCGGTTTTTTCCGAATATCTCCGGAAATACTCGGATTTTTGAAACTTTCTAAACGGCATATTGTCAGGCACCTAAATGCGTAATTTTGCCTTAATTTGACCGACACTGTATCTCTTACGGTTTTCGAGTTCTCCATACATAGACATGAAAACGAGCCACCCTGTACAGAATAAATAAATGATGATTTAATCAAAAAGTTGATAGCATATGATAGTTCTTAAAAAGTTAGGATCCGAAAATACAATCTGTTTTTCTATATTTAAAACCGCTGCCAAGATATTCGGCTTTAAAGCTGTTTTTTTTTTTCGTTTTTCAGATGTCAATAACTAGAAAACAGTTGAAAATCGGTATAGGATATTCGACATAATTTTAATTTAAAATCCTTCGACATCTTTCGATAAACCCAAAAATGTAAAAATGTCCCATTTACAATTCTGAAGTTGGTGTCCGTGCAGCACTTTTGAGACACAGTACAAATAAATCTTAAATAATTTAAAAAATTAATCAATATCAAGAAAATTTTGTATTTTTCTCTTTTTTTTGTAACTTCTAGTTTCCCAGATAATATATACTTAGTGGTGCTACCTATTTCCTATCTAAAATATAACCATCATCGTCTAAAGATATTGAGAATTAGATTCGATATTAGAATATCTTTAGAGGGTGATATAACGTTGATTTTTAAGAAAACGTTTGATGATGCGTGAAATATTTTTTTAATAATAAGATAGAAATATTATCTATCACTAAAAAATATAACGTTATTTTAAAAACCTACAATTTATCATGCATGCACTTTAGTGCACATCAATCGCATAATTAAAGTGGAAAGAATGCCTTTAAAACCGCACGCCACTGGTACATAAAATGAAATCGAAACGACGAACCACGTACAACGTTGCCATTTTTTCTAGCTATCCTTTTCTATCTTATGCATCAACTGCGCACATACGTCTGATTGTAAACAAATGTGTATTTTGAATGAAATTACAGATAACGTTATATCTGGTTTTAGCAATTTTGGCAATTATTGGTAAACCTCCAAGGTTTACCTTCCGAAAGCAACTTTATATCAATAACCAGCAGTTTACCGGCTAATCCATGGAAGTTTCAACTGTCCATGGTCGCTAGTTTGACAAAAAATTTATTTGGTCTTTAATCTCTTCAAGAAATGTAGTTTTAGAAATATTCAATACAAGTACAAAATTTGTAAAATTAGGGTCTTGCGACAGTCGAACATTGTTTCTAGCAACTACCATCTTTTCGCAAACTTGAAAAGAGATCTTTGATTTTTTTTTTCGCATAAGCTGAAAAAAAGTGTAATACAACATTTTTAGGAAAACTCTTCAGGCGATTGTTTTAAG